>APFE030439604.1:11659-24140 GCA_000404065.3 Pinus taeda | reverse complement strand
CTTGTCAAAGTAGAGGAAAACTCTTGCTGGACCCTGGGAGGAACTTGCACAACACCAAGGCTCAGGTTGTAATGGTTCCTTTTTTGTTTCCTTAATACAAATAAGTCCATTCTTGTCAATGATTTGTTGTTAATGAATTGTTTCATATGCTCCTTGGTCTATATGTTGAATATGCTTTGTTTTATGGAATATTCAGGTGTTATGTAATCGTTTGATTGTTGGTGTATGCAGGTTTCAAAGTGAAGGAGGAGCACATCTGGATCGGCGAGGCTGGACTGCTGCAACAAGCGTTGGACTTGAGGTAGGATCGAAAAACACTTGGTTTCTCATAGAATAATGTGTGTTTAGAGAAGGATTGCTCTTAATTGTCTTGTTTGTCACTAGAGAGTCTTAGACTACTAGGGAGGTTAGTTTTGTCCGCAAAAATAACTCTTTCCGCATGACACATTCATTAATAAGAGGTTATTTCCTTGATATGTTATGTATAAATGTACTAGTTTATGTGTGGCTTTTATGGCTAATGTATCCTTGAAAATTTTGTTGTTATTATGTTGGTTATAAGCATGTATGATGATAGTGATGATGTATGCCTTTGCTCATGTTTTGATTGGTAAATGAAGGAACAATGTATCTATGAACTAATAGATGATAATGAAACTAATGATATAAGGAATCAATGATTCTTAGTGATTCTGAGATAATTATGAGACCTTTGTGCTTAGATTTGTTGTTTACTCATGTAGATTACACATTTGTGATATGTTTGACGAAATGCATTTCATGGTGTTGGGCATGGAATCCCCTCAAGGCATGTTTTGGGGCTCAAAGCCCAAGCTTTGACCAAATTGTGTTGTAAAGCTCTGCGAATTGAGGGTGCATAAGTATGTTAGGGTCACAGGGTTATCCGCCCTAGTTTTGTAATGTAATTTTGGCCCACTCATGGTCTGGAAACCATGGGATTATGTAAATAGAGCGGGTATCTAAGTGTAAAAGCGTGAGAAATAGAGAGTATAGAAGCAAGAGTCTAAGTGACTAAGTGTAAGGTGTGCCTTTGGGTTGTAGAGTAGGATAAGGCTCTGTAGCTGAGTGCACAAATGCTTAGTAGTATGTAGCTGAGTGCACAGACCCCTGCAGCTGAGTGCACAGGGTGGAGTTGAGTTTGTAACCGAGGAAGAAATTAATAAACAGAAGCATTATCATAATTTTGTGCATCTGTTCTTGGGTTAATACATGTTTGATATAATTTACGAATATATTGTTTATTTATTGTACGCACCTGTATGAAAGTTTTATGTTGTTAAGTGTAACTTAAAGCATCGAAGTAGGTTAAGATAATAAACTAACATTGGAATACTAGTAAGGTCTTGGGTAATAATGCAGAAGTGCAGCGTTCACCCCCTGAACAGGGTTATGCAAAGGTAGTATCTTAGGCTACGAGGTACGGGAAAGTGGACGAAGCAACTTGTGCACAGGGACGAACTGCGAACCATTGGAAGTCATCAGACATCTCCAGGGTGCAGAAACCTAGTTCTAGCACCCTCCCATACTACTTCGATTGAGACCTTAGTCTGCGCTCGGCGGACTATTGCCGAAAGGGCCAGTAGTACCGAGGTTTGTTTTGCTAAATCAACTCTGAACCTGGGTAAGGCCCCAACAGGCCAACAAATGGTTCCATTGCCAGGACCGAGATCTCCACAAGAGATCTATGATGTCATATCATTGGAATTTGACAAAGAGAGGAATTGAAGAGTGGTTGGATAGGAAGATTCACGAGTTCGTGGCATAGGAAAATAGGAATTCACAAGTATCGAAGTAAGAGTTGTTAGAGCACTACTTATATATTGAAATCCACGAAATTTTCTTTGCATCCTTCCCCTCTGAGTTGTAGAAGTGGATCACAAAGTTAGTAGATAGAGCAGGGAAGGTGTAGGCTCGACAAACCTATTGTGTGGACTCCAAATTTGGTGAGCAAACTAGAAGCATTGGAAGATAAGATCGTCCATGCTGTGGACTGTTGGCTCGATAAAATTATACGAGGGTTTATCATCGAGTTTACGATAGATACTTCAGTCAGCTATAGCAAGGCAAAACGATACTTGCTTAAAGGACTCCGAGTTAAGTACGTCAAATCTTTGAACCCTTGGATTAAAATTCTATTGTATGAAAAGCGGGTTATGCGAATAAATTGATGGTTGGGGCTACGCAAAGTGGAAGGATCTATAGAAACGAAGGTAGTGCAGAACTAGAGTCTAGCCCCTTTGTTTCACCTCTGCAAGAAAGCGAGGAAGAGTTCACGAAGGTTTCACCAAGAAGTGCGATCAGTTTGATAAGGCAACGAATTCCGTGCATACCACTTCCACCTACACCACCGCTAGTTTCACCATCTTCACCCCCATCTTCGCCCACACCACCTCCACCACCACCACAGTTCAATATGGGAAGCACAATAAAATAGCCAGTGTTCAAAGGAGTAGGGAATGAAGATCTGGACCAATTTTGGTTCGTGGTAAAGGCTGTATGGGAAGTGTAGGGAGTCACGAATGATAATATAAAGAAAGAAACATTCGTGAGCGCCTTGCAGGATTGTGCAGTAATATGGTACATTAAGCATTCTAATAAAAATCCAAATGCATGGATTGTGGATATCCAAGCTACGCTAAACAAGCAATTTAGCAGGCCAACATCAGAGACATAGTCGATTATCGAATTTAAGGAAATCACGATGCTTCGAGGCAAGATCCCCTAGGAGCTGGATCAAAGACTGAAGGATATTATTCGTGAAGCCAACATGACCTTAACAAATGAGAAATACCGCACATGGTTTGTAGTGTTGCTAACACCGCATCTAAGGACCGCATTGTCACAGCAAAAGCTATCCACTCAGGTCGAGACCTTGGAGATAGCAATGAGATTGCATGAGACCCCAATACAATATACTAACTTGGGAGTCCAACAGATCAACACGTAGTTGAAAAACTTGTCTCTTGAGATGCAGAGTTTGAAACAAGACAAGACAATTGGCCCAGAAGCATGCGAGGAGGTATGGTTTATAAAGTGAAAAGGCCAAGGACATGACAAGGACCATTGTCCAATCTTCACAAACTACTTGGCAGGAGGAGGGCCAATGCCATTGAGACCAGAGACATAAGCAGGACTAAGTGTAGCGCCTACATTATGGTGTGCGATTTGTCAGATAGGAGGGAAGCATGCTACTAATAATTGCCATCTATTGCAGAAGTATACGTAGACGTCCCAATAGTTGTTCTGTGATTTCTGCAGGTCAGTAGGCTATGATGAGCATACCCGTAGAAGTTATGAACTGATGATGGATCAGACTGCTACCTACAGAGTTCAGACCGAAATGTGAGCCCTCGATCAAAAAGCAGGGATGGTGTGCACTGGAGTTTAGGGGCGCGAATGAGGTTGAGGTGGAATGGGACCAGGAAGAGGTCGCGACCAGTTGATTTGTTATAATTGTGGAGGGCCAGGGCATTATGCCCATGATTGTACAGATCTGATGATAGCATCATGTTTATATTGTACCGAGTTTGATCATGTGATAGTAGACTGTCCCATGCTGATACCAAGGTTGCATGATAAAGGAACACTCGAACCTCCCCTGACTCAGAACCTACAAATGAAGAGGTTTGAGCTGTGCGAGGAAGACTTGGATGTAAATATCATGCTCCGAAGTGGTATCATGATAGGAGATGACAAAGGCAAGCAGCTTGAAGAGAGTTCCTGGGTTTGCAAGGCACTAATGCAGGAACCATAATTTTATTTGGAGTGTGCTAAGGAGACAATCATGGAAGCTAGGAAGAGCTTCACAGAGGCCTCCACTTCAAGTAGTAAATACAAACTAGAATCGGAGATGGACCCATCAATGCTCACTACATTTATGGAGACATCCATGAAGCTGTTGTACGATAGCAAGGCTGTGAAGGGGCTGCAAGAACTCATCACTAGATGTGTTGGGACCATGCCAGGAGAACTGCGTGTAGTCCGAAAGCTCGGCAAGCACACAACATGTACTGGAAGAGTGATGAGATTGACCGTGCAGATCAGGGAATATGAGATGGATCAAGTGATTTTGGATCTAGGATCGAACGCGAATGTCCTTCCAAAGTAGACATGGGAGCGCATGGGCAAGCCTACGTTGTGATGGTCTCTTATTCAATTGTGAATGTTGAACGAGAAAAAGATTCTACCTATGGGACGATTGCAGGGAATAACGGTAGATATCTAAGGTGTGAGGATGCTTGCATATTTTGAAGCGATAGAGATTGTTGATGACAACAATCCCTATCCCACACTAATAGGAATAGATTGGGCCACTGACATGAATGGATTCATAAATCTAAAGAAGCGTAAGATGATTTTTGAGAAAAAGTCACTACGCATCGTGGTACCTTTAGACCCTGCGGAAGGATCACACTACATAGAGCTAGTGAGCGACTACGAGAGTGATGATGATCTAGATTGTATCTACAAGATAACTGGGTACGAGCAGGACTAGGTGAATCTGACAACAGATGGCAGGATTTCATGGGAGAGTGAAAGTTCCTGCACCTCAGATTTGGACAAGGAGATAGAACGATGGCAGATCCAGTTACACAAGGTAACCATGCTCAACTGCAACATGATGATAAGGTCATTGCACTGCGTGGCAACAGAGGTAAGAGATATGCCTATGTATGATGGGTTTACAATGGTGGATAATTTCTTGAACAAATTTGAAAGAGAAGTGCTAGAATAGCAGTGGTTTGACGCTCTGAAATGGGCACTGCACACAGTGCCCGCAAGATGGTGGGGTATGCATCAAAGAAGTTTTGAGGACTGACACAAATGCAGAAGGATGATGCTCATGCAGTTTGGAAAGCCTCAAATGTGAATGAAAGTTGAGTATGATGAATGAAACAACCTGCGTACCCACCTTTCCAGATGGGTACAGACGTATGATGCGCAACCTGCACTACTGCACACCATCCTTGTGATAGGGAACAAGACCAACAACCAAGAGTGGGCAAGATGATGACACGAATGACGAAGTATGATAAGACCAAGTGCGTTGAAGGTTATCCATGTGGAAGCCTTTGACAAAGTATGCGAAGTACTAAACATAGTTCACCATGCGAGACACACTGACTGGGACCTGTGCATACCAGTGGTTCTATGGGCTTATAAGACCATGTGCAAAACCCTGACCACGTGGGCACATCTGAAGCCAAAGTATGAAGAAGATGTTGTAATCCCTATGAAGCATGCAAAGCCTAGTCCGTGCACAGTAGCACTCGTAGATATGATGGTGCACGAAGCCCGGAAAGAAGAAATCACATAGCTGCAAGAAACAGAGAACATGAGACTTGAGGAAGAAATCTAATAGGCAAACCTTAGACTCTGTGAACTTGAAAAAGAAAGGGTACGGTTAAGGAAGAATAGTGCTTTGATGGACATGGAGGTCAAGAAGCTGGAGGATGAGATAAAGGAAGAGTTTCTTGCCAAAAGAACTAGGATGGTAAGCTAAGGTGCGTACGATCATATTGACAAGTTTGAGAATGATCATCGTGAATTAGTTAGTTTGGTGCCTTGGCTTGGACTGCATATTGCTAACAATAGTGAAGAGGGTATCATGTTGCAAATGGGGAAGTGTGCGATGCTGACCACAACCATATAAGGTGGGGATTCTCCAAGAACCGCGATGGTGGATAGGATGGGGCTCTACACAGGTGATGTGACCACCTGACTAGCTAAGGGAAGGACAGTCTTAGTGCTCTAGGCAGTTGGGAGGGAGCGTGGGACTATCAACTATTCTGCCCAAGAGCTACGCGATATGGGAGATGCACACAGAACCAAAGAGTCACACAGTCTGCAACCGCGCACGGGGGGTTGCATTGCCATGTGGGTTGGCCAGAAAGTGAGCATTGAAGTCACTATTCACAATGGGATGCTCAACTTGAGGCCAAATGGAGTGGGTGGTAAGCATTTAAGATGCAATTTATGGGCAAGATTTGGGAAAATCTACCACGGAGGGAGCAATAATGAACCAGAATTGGGGGAAACGGTCAAATTTGAATTCAAAAAGCATAATAAAATACAAAGGGCTACACAGCAAAAAACACTTGGTCATTTGTGAATTTAGCGTTTGATCAGAGCCATGAGTATTATGAGTCGAGCGTTGATTAAGCTCCTGAATTCGTGAGCGAAAAATTGTAGCACAACCACAATGACAACAACTAAGGATGGTATGGGGATAGAAGAGGTAACATCCGGTGAGGCCGCGCAACCACTAACTATGGAGGATGTTCTAGAAGGTGTCGGGATTGTGGCAGAGATCCCAAAATGACCATGTATGCCAAGACCCAAGAAGGATAAACAAGTAATGGCTCCCATATGCATGTCCCCATGGAACCCGCTGCGCAGCAAATTGTTGATGGAAAAGAAGGGGGAAGCTATCACGATAGAAACAAATGAGCAAGAAGAAGATTTTCCGGCCCTTATCATCACAGAGGAAGAAGACGAAGGCATGAAGGTGGATACTCAACCTAGGCACTCTGCGACAAAACTACCCGCCTATGCCTCTCCACAGAAAGGGAAGGCCAAACTCCCCAAGGACCTGGATGAGACCAAGAGTACACTCCAAACCCTGCTCCTCCCAAATGGCATTACGTTTGAAGGCACGCACCTGGGCTGCGTGTCGATCATGAAATTTGAAGATTGGGACCTTGCTGACTACAAGAAGTTCCCCCACCTAGAGACTGGAAACCTCATGAAGCAGCACACCGCGGGGGTCGTAACAACATTAGAGCCACTAAAACGGTTGCGCTGTGTGGAAAAGGTTGGGTTGTTGAACCTACTTTGGGTGTCGCATTTCCACCGCCCCCCAATAACCATTTTCATCATCAGACAGCTACTCTCCCTGGTTCATGATGGGTATTTATGGCTGGAGGAGCCCATCCCCATAATGAAAGACCTGATTCATCACATTTCCTAGCTTTTGTACAAAGGAAAGGACCCCACAACCATATCGGAAGGAAAGGGCAGTGATTTGGTCCTCACGAGGTCATGAAGATGAAGTACAAGCTAGAAAAGAGGAAGAGGAGTTATGCCATCTCCAACATCAAGGACAAAGCGCTATGCATGGCAAGCCAAATTCTGGCAGGCAAAGTTATGCAGAAGTGCTGCACAGATGAGGTACCTGCATTGGTGGTCGCACTAGCCGAGCAGTGCATGGAGGGGTCGAGTTTAACTGGTCTGAATTCCTTTACACATAATTCTTCGAGAATTGTCCCGAAGCGCAAGAGCAGGGTAAAACCTTCCACTATACATGGCTATTGCTATCCATAGTGCCTGTAGCAGGGGAATTGCCGAAGGACAGTTAATTCCCCACAATTGATAGAGATTTACTAGAGGTCGTGAAGTATGCTTCACTCTAGACCATGAAGGACACGACAGGGATACGCGACAACAAGATTTTCTAAGTGCTCATGGAGATGACCATCCGAATGTGGATCAACTGTAAGCCGTGGTTGTTTCCCATGGTTTACAATAGTTTGCAGAGTTTTAAAAAATTCAAGGCAGACATGCACAACATCTTTATCAGGGCTTACAAGGATCCGACGAAGTATTGGAAAAAGCTACCTTTTGTAGCCACTGACAATGCCATTTTTACTATCTTGGAGGCATGGCCTCTAGAATGGCGTGCCCCTGACATTGCAGAACTCGAGAGGTTGCTAGTGCAGAAGAAGAAAGACGATGCCAAGCTGCACATCGCACAGTTGGCCGAGAAAATGGAGAAGGAAATAGCAGCATCGAAGGTGCGGGTAGCGCGAGAAGTGGGGCTGCAGAAGCAGCATTAGCAGCATAGGAAGCAAGCACAAAGGCCGGCGAGGGGCAAGCAATGCCCTCGCAGGAGTAGTACGTAGAGGAGGCAGAAACAGAAGAAGGAGGCCGGGATCCATGCACCATGTCCACCCATCTGAAGCAACAACACCCAGCGGAGCGTGCAGGGCCATGGAAGAAAATCAAGGCCTCGAAGTTGTCCATTGACCCGAACACCCTAACTGAGGGTGATTTGCATGACATAACTCAGATGGTGCGCGATGTCACCAATGAGGCTCTTCAATATTTCATGCGGGAGCAATAGACTATGTTAGGGGCCCACGGAGAGTAGTTGCAGGACTTACAGGTGCACCCCCCTCAGGTTGGTACCCTTTCAACCAACCTCGCAATTGGATTAATGATGACTGAGTAGATGTTGTGCGCATGAATGATGAACACAGTCGTGTTACCAGAAGGTGCTCTAGTGGCATGAAATGAGGATGACAGGTTGTCAGTTAGCACAATGAAAGGTCTTGGGGTTAATCTCGCTACCCTTCTACGTGAGACATTATATCTATTACAGGATGGGATAACGACAGAGTTGCACACTAGGGAGAGTCGCGTGCTCCAAGTCCTCAGTGAGCAGAAGATAAACATGGAACAACTCAGCTTGCAGCATGACAAATTGGTGTCGAAAAATTAACAGTTGGTGCAGGTGATAGGTGATGCCTACTACAGCATCCAAGAGCTGGCCATGATAGCAGATCTACTAGCAGAGGTGCGTATCAATAGGTTAGTAGCAAAAGTCCGTGAGGAAAGGGAAGAAACGATAAAGTTTCAGCTGGAGATGAATCTTCAAATCGCCGAGCTACGATTACAAGCACAACCATCCACTCTCCCGGGAGTTAGAGAACAATGCACTAGCACTATCACAACGGGATTGGAGGAAATTAGAGGTGCAGTGTGAGATTGCACCAAAATGTTGGAAGAATCACTTGAGGTCCTCACAACTCTGTAGGAGGACCCCAACTTCCAGTGCTTAGAGACAGAGGCATGAAAACTCCAACAACAATATGACAGTGTCCAAGGAACTATGCAGACAGTGGTCCTCACCCAGCAGCTTGCGAGGAAGTAGCAGGCTAAAGCATTGAAGGAGCAACAGGATGTGGCGTGACACAAGGACATAGTTTTAAAAGCGCAAGTCTAGCCTTGGATCGATGACTCCTTCACCATCATGGAAGACATCAAAGAAAAACTCGCTAACATATAGGGGAAACACACATTGATGTAGAGAAGCACCCCAGACATAGAGGTCTCGGAACAGTGCATATATCAGATCCAACAAGCAGCAGTTCAGTGCGTTGCTGATATATGCATAGTTGGAGAACAGTTGGAGGGACTCTGTGAAAATATCGCCACGCCAACCAAGTGACACGAGGGAGAGTCATGATGTTTGGGTTGGGGGCTTGTTGGGCATGGAATCCCCCCAAGGCATGTTTTGGGGCTCAAAGCCCAAGTTTTGACCGAATTGTGCTGTAAAGCTCTGCGAACTGCAAGCATGGAAGTATGTTAGAGTCAAAGGGTTGCCTGCCCTAGTTTTGTAATGTAACGTCAAGCTACCATGGTCTGCGGACCATGGGATTGTATAAATATAGTGAGGCTCTAAGTGTAAAAGGGAGAGGTAATAGAGAGTAGAGAAGCAAGAGTCTAAGTGACTAAGTGTAAGATGAGTCTTTGGATCGTAGAGTAGGAGAAGGGTCTGCAGCTGAGTATGCAAAGGCCTAGTAGTCCGCAGCTATGTGCACGGACCCCTACAACTGAGGGCGCAGGGTGATGTTACACAAAAATATCATCACCTTGATTATTTGCAGTCGATATGGGTCTATCACCACCTATACCAGCCTCCTAAGCAAGTCTCAGACCTCAGCTCTTCAAAACAAGCTTTGGAAATGAGAGAAAGACATCAAAAAAGAAATGTAACTTTGGTTCTGCACTTTCTCTCACTTTTGCCTGCGGGCCCGCACCTTTTGTTCAGAATACCTGCATACTTATATGCTCTGTATGTAAAGGGGAGGGTGCGTACCCCTGTGAAAGTCGAAAGGCACAATTTTTATCTTAACAAACTCACTTTGGGCTAATTCTAGAGGTTTCCAGAAGGAATTTTGACGTCGATTGTTCGCTCCAAAGTGGTTCATGCATCCCAAAAGGGAAGGAGCTAATCCCTTGTTACGAGGAGCTATCCCTTTGAAGGAGGATTCTATCCCTTTGAAGGAGGACCTAGTAACTTCCCTCCATTGCACTATAAATTGAGGAATTGGGTTAGTGGCTAGAGAGGTTAGAAGCTGAACATTTTTTAGGGTAAATGCTGGTGAAATCAAGACTTCCTATTTCAGCTTAAGAGGATAGATCAAATACCTTTTTGGCTTCATTGGGAAGTGAGTGAAGCTTTTCAAAGCAGAGGAGACTTCTTGTAGGACCCTGGGAGGAGCTTGTACAACGTCAAGGCAAAGGTTGTAAAGTTCTTCTTCTTTTGAATTAAAACAATCAAGCTCATTTTTCTCAACAAGTATCTCATGTTATTTGTTTCATGGACTCCTTGACTTTCATGTTAAATATGTTTTATAATACTGGTTATTCAGGTGCTATTTAATCGTTTTCCTTGTTTTTGTTTGCAGGTTTGCGACAAAGGAACTTACTTGGATCAAAGGAGCAAAGGCATCCGCAAACTTGCGTTGGACATGAGATAGGCCTTAAACACATTTGTTTGCCATTACTTATAAAGCGCATTTAGAGAAAGATAGTGTCTGGTTGGTTTTCTTGTCATTAGGTCTTCTTTAGATTCTAGGAAGGTCTGTCTTGTCCGCAAGATCGACTCATTCCGCGTGACAAAATGGCGACTCCGCTGGGGACTTGATTGTTTTCCTCGTTTTTGTTTGACTTGAGATACTTGCCTTTTTGTTTATGTTTTTGGCTTGTTGTGTGTGGACTTGGGTAGACTTAGTGAATTTAGGTTTGTTTTTTATTTTTCCTTTAGTTGCAGTCCGCAGTCTGCGCGTGTATCACAGTGCGTACTTGTACGCACTTTTACTTTGTGCACAGAGCGTACACGCACCTGTGTAAACTCTGAACCTGCGTACCCTGCTAAAATTTTGAAATTTTGAATTTTACTCTTTAAATTAGTTTTACCTGGATTTTGTAGTGGTTATCCTCTGCCCATACCTGCATGTGACTGGTTGAAATATTTCCTTGGTTTAACTTCATTAGCATTAGGGTTTTAGGTGAAATTCCTAAGAGTTTTGCTAGTTGGGTTTGTTTTTCGATTTGGTTGTGTAGTGGCTCTGATCTTAGAAGCTGTAGGGACTTCAGATCACCTTAGTGTATATCAGCCTTCTTATGAGTCTGACCATTTACAAAATCTCCCCTTGTTGAGGAATCCGCTTTGAGTTTTCTCTTTACAAAACTTCGAAAAGCTTGTGATTGAAAGTTTGGATTTTCATTTTCAAAAGGAAAACAAAATTGGTTGTTCTTGACTTATTTGTGATTCTGGAAAAATTGGTCCTTGGTTTGCTTGTGACCAAGTAAAACATCCTCAAAAAGACTTTTTGTGAGCTTTTTACTTCAAATAGGGTTTTGTTAGTTTGTAGATCTTAAGTTTGCTCTATTCAATAGTTTTCTCAAAGATTTGCTTTAGTTATAGTTTTAAATGTTTTTTAAAGAAAAATGAAAGGTCTCTTTTGAAAAAAGCTTGTTCTTAGTAGCATTTGATTTTCGAATGAAAAGAGAAATTCTTGTGGAAATAATTAGTTGTCTCGTTTTTTAGTGCATTGAGACGAATACTCTTCTTTTGATTTGATCGTTAAAGAAAGATTTGTGTTTTAAGTATTTGCATCCTGCAACTCTTTCTTAGCTAGAACTTAATTGAAGAGAAAAGATTAGTTAGTCATCTTAAGTGCATTTTTGTAGTGATTTTGAGTCGAGTCTTTACACCATAAGTTTCATCTCCATCACCTTTTGACTTAATCAAAAACCATTAAAAATCACGCTTAATATAAAATCAATCTAGCAATTTTTTTTTTTGTTTCTAGGGCTTTGATATGATACACCAATATAGCTTAGGCTAGTATCTTGGAGTAGGGAGTAATTAACTCTCCAAGATAAGTAAAACAAACAAGTATCTTTATCTTGCGGTAGGAGAAATCCAATTATTGCATTTATGCTCTGTGAAAGCTCCTCTTAAAGGAGAAGCACGAGATCGTGTCCGAACCAGTGTGGGAATCAATCCTTCCTCATTGGGAATGACACCAGATATTCACGTATTACAAACAGTAAACCTCGGATTATTATCGAGGAGCCTGGGGTCACTTGTTGGTAAACCTCGGTTTATTTCGAGGAGCCTAAGGGGATTGAGCTTGTTACTCTGCCCTTGCGTGCTGTCGGAGTGTAGACTGTTCCCCCAGGTATATGTGTTGTTGTTGGTAACCTTAGTGGCCATAACCTTAGGATTCTACCCAAGGTGACGGTGGTGGGAAGATCCCACTGTACCTGGAGCAGACGTCGGCTAGACTCACTTGGATTTTCTGGGGGGTTCACTTCACTCGAGACGGTTAAAGTGGAGGAGCTTGGTCCAGTCTATTCATTAAGTAGGTTGCCGGGGGAACTGTTC
>APFE030439604.1:0-11449 GCA_000404065.3 Pinus taeda | reverse complement strand
TGTTTGTGTGTGAAGTAGTTAAAAGTCTTTAACTGTGGCTGAATTACCGAGGCATTCCCGTAGACTTCGGGGCCAATCCCTTGAGTTTGTTAATGTGGCTGAGTTACTGAGGACATCCCGTAGCCTTCGGGGTCAACCTCCTGAAGACATACCGAGCCAGCTTGAAGGCTTGAAAGTCCTTGTATCTCCTAGTAGCGGTAGAAGTGGGTCACCTGAAGAAGGAGAACCTTCTTTGGTAGTATATTCTGATTCTCAACCGTTAGTAATTTCAGAAGTTACTGGTAGTATTGCATTTACTAGTGATATAGGTGAAGAACCTGAACTATCTGAACCCGAATATGAGGTTGCTACTACTCCCGTATCAGAGTTTGTTTCTCCGACTCCTAGTGGTCCTAGTTCTCCTAGGGTAGAAATCGTAATTACCCAAGATCTTCCTGCTGGACTCATAGTAATCTAAGAGTTTGCTATTTCGGATATCGAAGAAAGCTTTCCTTTTCCAGACAATCAACCTATCTTAGAACTTATGGAGCGTGAATCGATTTTTTATAGTCAACCTAGGAGCACTTCTTGGTACCGTTCACTGACCAATCTTTTGGAAAATCCAGGACTAAGTTTTTCACCACCTCGCATTTTTTATCACCCTGCACCTAGAGATCACTACCCTGCATTGAATATGTCTAGTCCGTCATCCATGTATTCTCAATCTCCGGAAGCCTATTTGTACGGCGGTCCTTCTGTTCCCGCTGGGTATCAGTCCATTTCTGGTACTTTTTCGGGAGCATCTCCTCAACCTGTCGGACATAAGTTGTTAACTGGAAGTAGTGGTACTAAACCATTGAGTGTAGAAGATATTGTAATGATGTTAGGGTCTCAACCTCAAGGTGGTCAGTTACCGCCTGGGGGGCAACCTCAAGGTACTCAATATGTGCCTGGGGGGCAACCTCAAGGTACCCAGTATATGCCTGGGGGGCAAACTCAAGGTACTCAGTTTGCGCCAGGGGGACAACCTCAAGGATAGTACATACCTATGGGACAGTACGTTCCTCAAGGTCAACCCCAGACTCAATATGTACCCCAAGGTCAACCTCAGTATCAGTATGTACCCCAAGGTCAACCTCAGTATCAATATGCACCCCAAAATCAACCTCAATATCAATATGCACCTCAAGGTCAACCCCAGTATTAGTACGTGCCTCAGGGTTATCAACCCCAAGGTTAGTACCCATCTCAAGGTTACCAACCGCCTTCTGGTCAATCATACTATCAACCCTACCCTCAAATCGGTTATGGTCCTCAATACCCTCAAGGTCCATACCCCAGAACGAATTTAGTGTGGGATCCATCTCAATCCCAGCAGGTCTTGCAATCGAACGTGCAACCGTCATCTCAACCTGGACAACCCTTGGTTGCGGGTCCATCTCAGCAACCCGTCCAACCTACTGTTCAAACTTCTGCACCTTCTATAGTTTCTCAGTCTGGGCGATGTACGCCTCGTACTCCGTCTCAAACGTCTGCTACAACTACTGCAACATCTACTCCATCTACCCCACCTTCTTCTGGAGTATCGGCAGCTCCGGTTTTTGCTGTTCCTGTATCTACTCCTCAGACATCTTTACCTCAGTCTGGATCTATGGTCTAGACTTTGGTTCAGATGCCTGTAGGAAGTACGGTTGTTACTTCTCAACCTCAATTTAATCAACCTCCATACCAAGGACAGTATCAATACGGTCCTGCTGTACAGAAACCAACCTATCAGTATCAATCGTACCCTGGGTATACATATCAACAACCTCAGCAACACCAGTATGGTCCGGTTAATCTTGGTTTTCCAGGAGGTCAAAATATCCCGAATACGATTCCCATTCCTAGTTATCATGGATATCCTCCTCCTAGGGTTGGTCTGTAGACCCCAAGTTTCAGGGACCCTAATCATCAGTTACCATTTATCACAACTTTGGACTTGGCTGACTTGACGCGCCTTACGAATGATCCAATCAACTATCTTTCGTATTGGTCGCCAATGCCGCATAAGTTGCCCAATGATATTCCTAAATTTGAAGGTAAACTAGGAGAGGACCCGTTGAACCATGTGATGACTTACCATCTCTGGTGTGCGTCCAACTCCATTTCACATGATTCTATTCGTTTACGTCTTTTTCAACGCACTCTAATTGGTCTTGCAGCCAAATGGTATATCGAATTACCGCGAGCCACATTTTATGATTTTAGTCAGTTAGCTACCTCGTTTTTAACTCATTTTCAGCTGCCAGTCAGATATGACAATGGCACGGAGCTATTAACTTCGTTAAAGCAGTCGACGTCCACTTACATCTCAGATCATATCCATGAATGGAGACGTCGACGGCGTTTAGTGAAGGTTTATATCCCGGATCAGATCTTAGCTGAATGGTTTGTAAACTCCTTATTGCCCAAGATCACTGAAGATGTAGCTAAATCTGGAGTCGTTACTGAAGAGCAAGTCATTGCTCAAGCACAGTACCTTGACTTAGTTTACACTCAGTCAGGTACGTTACACGAGAAGATCCCCAACCTACCTAATCAAAATCAAATCGCTATTGCTCCTTCAGGGTCTCATGCCGTTGATGGTATGATTGGCACGGTAAATACCAAAATTAAGAAGAAGTCTTCTAAGAATTCTTCTCCTATAATAACCTTGCCAGATTCCCCAACAGGAGAGTCTTCCGCGGAACTTTCTACCGATATTCACGTTGTAGAGTCATCTACAGCTAAATCAAAAACCGATGGTAAGAAGAAAGGGAAGAAGAAGAATAAAGAGAAAAATTCAAAAGAGAAACCCGAAAAAGAGGAATCCACTATGAAAATCGCAAACCTCGTTATCTGTGTCTCATCTGTGATGAAGACCATTATACGAGAGACTGCCCTCATCGGGCAGAAGATGCAAAAATCGTGAAAGATTCCCAAACTCCTGCTGTCTTGAAGGATCCTTTTCCAACTCAAGATAGTAAGATGATAGGTTCATCCTCCAGTGCCAATGAAGAACCCATATTGATGATGTCTCATGTAAGGATTACGACTTGATCGCAAGATTATGGAAGTAAAAGTCCTGTTGATGGTAAAGAAGTAGAATCTTCTCATTCAAATCCATCAACCTCAGTTCTCGATTCCGATCCACTACAGATCGAGAAACCTAACCCGGACTTAGTAATCAAACCGCCCACAAAGGGTGTACTTCGAAAGTCTACTTTCAATCCACATGAGAGACCGGCTCAGAACTACAACATTGTTGAGGATTTAGCTATTTCACCCTCAGTAATGTCGGCTTTGGAAGTGCTGCAATCATGTCCAGCACATCGCAAATTACTTTTGTCAGCTATAGGAGCTGTTGACGCTCAGGACCCGAACCTTATAATCTTCGATCTAGAAAATAGTGCACCGCATCTACCTCATCAAATGGCTTTCCAGATTCCAGTGATAGTAAAAAACAGACCTGTTCATAGGACTGTGATTGACGAGGGAGCTTCCACGTGCATTATGTCGATACAGTGTTGGAGATCGCTTGGTTCTCCTTGACTAAATCAGTCCCCGACGATTCTTAAGGCCTTTGATGGCCGTGGGTTTCATCCTTTCGGCATTTTATAGGATCTACCTATAGGGGTTGAAGGAAAAACCTTAAATCTAGATGTGGAGGTGGTTGATACCCCTCTAGATTACAACCTTCTCTTTGGTCGTAGTTGGTCTTACGCTATGACAGTTGTTGTCTCATCGGTCTTTTGGCTTATAAAGTTCCCTCACAATAGAAAGATCGTAACTATAGACCAGTTGTCATACTTTTCATCCAACCCAGCCTCTGCTGGGAGCATTCAGCATGTTGGCAAAGCAACGATCCCTTATAAGGATGTTGGCGTAGGGTTAGTTAAAGATTCCGGTTTACTGGGCACTTTTCCTTTCCCTCCTATCAACACATCGTCTTCTACTGCAACCATTCATATGATTTCATCAGGAACCATTGTTAATGATGATCCTTGGATCATACCTTCTCAAGTTGAGATAGACTCATTTCGTACTCTTATTCCTTTGAGTCCGTATGAACTTGCATATCAGACCGTGTAGTCATTTTCCGACCCAACATAAACCCAAATCGACTTAATGAGTGAAGTCCATGAAGAGTCTTTTTCAACATCAAACTTGGAATTAAGAACGTTTTCCAAACTTGTTCAATCAAATGAGAAAATTCGTGAAATCCTATGTGTCGATGAGTTCCCATGGGAAGATCTACATCACAGATCTTCATTTTTACCCGAGAGCGATTGTTTTGAAACGATTTTTCATCAATCTTTACAACTGAATATGTTAAGGACGCTCAGAATCCAATGAAACATCCTAATTCTGAGTTAAATTTGGGAAATATTTCTAGAACTATTCCCCTTGACATTTCAGTTAAGCCCGGAATTGTTGAAAACGTTCATATAGGTGCCTCTTGTATAGACAATGAAATTAAAACATACAAGGCCCTATTTCAAGAATTTCGCGACGTGTTTGCTTGGTCCTATGAGGAAATGCCAGGAATTGACCGAGCAATCGTAGTTCATGAAATTAAAACCTACTCGGACGCTAAACCCGTTCGGCAACGTCTGCGTCAGATTCACCCAAGAAAAGCTGTTGCAATTAAAGCAGAAGTTGAAAAATTATTAAAAGCGGTTTCATTTATCCAATCCCGTAACGGATTGGGTATCGAATATTGTTCCCGTGAACAAAAATCAAGGGACAATAAGAATTTATATCGACTATAGGGACATCAATCGAGCATGTCCAAAGGAAAATTACCCTACTCCCTATATCGATCAAATTATCCCTAACTACGCCGAGATCACAAAGGGTTTTACCTGGTTGTTGAAACAAAATACTTCATTCTTTTGGGATGAGATAGCTGAGAAATATTTCGATGCGTTAAAACATGCGTTGACCCATGCACCGCTATTGCATCATCCCAACTACAACCAAGACTACTTCTTGTATCTTGTCGCTTCCTATTCCACCATTGGAATGGTGCTAGTTCAGGAAGATGAATTCGGGACGGAACATGTGATATATTACCTTAGTCGAACATTAAATCCAACTGAGCTAAAATACTCACATGTGGAGAAATTGGCATTGGCAGCTGTTCAAGCTGTCCAACATTTTCTTCATTACATTTTATTACGCAAAACTACGATCATTTCTGATTGCAACCCTATTATCTATATTTTGACCAAGCAGTTGCTAGGGGGCAAGTACTCCAAATGGATTGTCATCTTGCAGGAGTTTGACTTAGAATTTGAAAAGTCCAAGTCAATGAAATCTTTAGTTTTTGTGGAACTTATGTGTGACTTCCCGCGTGTTGATACAGAAACTGTGGCGGAGGAGCCCATTGCGGACGAATCCTTGTTTCTAATCAGCACTTTACATCCGTGGTATGGAGATATCATCACTTATCTCCAAACCCAATCCTTTCAGCCAGATCTTTCACGATCCGATCGTCGGCAAATCAGATTCCAATCCCAACAATTCAAAATTATTGGAGATACTCTTTATCGTTGTGGGGCGGACTCTATTTTCCGACGTTCTTTGACTCATGAGGAAGCCGAAACGGTCTTAAATGACTGTCACTCTGGGGCATGTGGCGGTCATATGTCTGGGTATGCCATTGCCCAAAAGATATTGCGCGCTGGCTATTTCTGGCTGACTTTCTTTAAAGATTGTATTATTGCGGTCCGAAAATGCCACAATTGTCAAATTTTTGATCGAAAGATGCGCGCTCCACCTGCTCGTCTTCACCCTATAATTGCCGTTGGTCCTTTTGCAAAATGGGGTATTGATTTTATATCATGTAACCCTCACTCGGCCGGGGGGCATGCGTATATTATCCTTGCGGTAGATTATTTTACTAAGTGGGCCGAGGCGATGCCTACATTTGAGGCAGACGACAAAACAACTGCAATTTTCGTATTCAATCATATAATTGCTAGGTTTGGTGTTCCACAAGCAATTATCACTGACCATGGGCGTCATTTTCGAAATGTTATGATGAAAGAACTTACAGACCAGCTTGGCTTGCGTCATGACAGTTCAACTCCTTATTATCCACAAGCCAATGGCCTGGTTGAAGCCATCAACAAAGTTTTAGTCATCATGATCCGATGAATCATTGGGATTCATCGGTCGAATTTACATAACATGTTATTTTCAGCGCTGTGGGCGTATCGAGCCTCAGTCAAAACATCAACAGGGTTCACTCCTTTCCAACTAGTTTATGGTTTGGACGCTGTGTTACCTATTGAGTGCGAAATCCCGTCATTGCGAATGGCCATCGAGTTACTTCCAGCTAATTTTGAAGAGGAAAAACATTTATTATACTTAGCTCAGCTAGATGAGAATCGTTGGGATGCTGCATTAGCGATCGAATCTCATGCCAAACATATTAAGGCTCAGTATGATCGAAATGTAACCCCTCGAAATTTTTCGGAAGGAGATCTAGTCCTTTTGTATGATCAAGCAAATGATAAATTAGGTGCTGGAAAATTCGTGCCTATGTGGCATGGTCCCTTTGTTGTCAAGTGAAAGCTAGCGGAAGGGGCCTATGAATTGGTAGACTTTGACGGGGTCTCTTTAGGTAAACCCAGAAATCGTCTTTACCTGAAGAGGTATTATGCTTAAAACGAGTGTGGAGATTTTTTAGTTAGGTTAGTTTTTCTTCTAGCTGGTGTGTTTTAGATTAAAGTGTGCTTAGCTTAGAGATTGAGTTTTCGTCGTTATTCATTCTTATCTTGGTTTTACGTTTGATGTCGCAGATGTCGACGCCTCTCCAAACATATATTGTTTCGGTGATGGCGCTTGTCATAGTACACGGAATATTTCTTCCGCAACTTGGGTTATTTATTCGCCCTCTGACGAGTTGGTATCTATGCATGGGGTAAGCCTCGGTCAAACAACGAACAACATTGTAGAGTATACTGTAGTGATTGAGTTATTATCTGAATCTATTTCATTTAGGATTCGGAGTTTGATAGTGAGGTTGTATTCTGAACTCGTTGTATTACAACTTAATGGAGTATATGCCATTAGAAATCCAGTGTTATTGAGATTATTTTTTAGAGTGCATCCCTTGGAACGTGAATTTGACTATATTGAATATCAGCATATTCCAAGATCTTTAAATACATTAACAGATGCAATTTCTTCTCAAATTTTAAGTAGACATTTTCAATAATCATACAAGTAAATTTAAAAACATTCCATAACATGTTTAACAAGATAAGCCAGTAATAGTGATATAGTACATTATAGGAGTGTGTCAAAATATACATCGTCCTCGATCATAGGTTGAAAAGCACCTTATGATCGGCAAAAATGATAAGTACAAAAAACAAAACTAACATATGTGTCTACAATAGGCGATCATCCCATCACTAGTGATGATCTCGATAAGAAACCACTGCACAGGCCACCTTACAAAGGGACCTCCTAAAAGGTCCTGGGACCCCAATCACATAGCGCTAAAGTCGATGAGGAATAGCATCTATGCTGGTCTCCAGAATGTCTCCTGTCAAGCGCTCTAAATGGCTCTCCAATTCAGCAAAAGTCTCTGTTGATTCATCCTGTGGGGTTGGTGCCCCTGCAGCTGGTTGTTTCCTCTTGTAAGGCCGGAGAGCGGCTGGTCGCTGTGGGCCCGCATCTTCATTTGAAACTTTTACTATCAATTTTGGGACGAGATAAAAAAAATAAAAAATAAATAAAAAAAATAAAAAATAAAAAATCGGAAAATGTTGAAAATGATTTTACCTGAGTCATCCCATTGCTCTCCTGGTGGAAAAGCCATGTCTGGGTCACCGCGAAAATCTACCCCAACATAAGGAAAGTTCTGAATAGCAAAAACCTAGTTTTCCAACCATTGGAAATACTCATGTTTGAATCAAATGACCTTTGTTCCCTCATCAGGATGACGAGCGATAACTGCAACCCATCGCATCAGTTTGGGCTCTCGAGGAGGTCGAGCTCCAACAGTGAGGTGTTGTGGGACCAACAGTGGGACCCTCTCCAGACCAAAGCTCACAACTAAAGCACCATATTCAAAGGTCTTTAGCTATCCGTTCTTGTCCCTAGTTAGTTTGCCTTTCACATTAGCCAACACAACATCCCACCAGTTGAAAATGGTGCCTCGAAAGCAGTCAATTGTCATCCGCATCTGGGATCCAGTGGCTATATGTAGTGCTCTGCTACCGCAGAGTCTGGTAGCTGTAAACGCAATCACCATGAGTTTAGGATGGGATATGGTTTTGATATCTATCCCTTTGTCTCTATTCTAGACATTGCAGTACTCTAGCTGGAGGCTATCGACAGACTGGCCACCTGCCCTAATCCCGAATAGAGTAAAATGTTCACCACTCTTAGGCAAACCGGTCAAAAAGTATATGTTTGTTAGCTCTATTTCAAGCTGTTGACCACCAATGAAGAAGCATTGGTCCTGTATGCTCCATCTATCCACCAGCCACTGCAGAAAGTCCACCTAGGCCCTCATGCCAGGTATGGCCCAGAATTTGTATAAGCCACATGCCTTCAATGCATCAATCGAAGGTTGATGATTCATCACAGCAAGATCTACATCCTCACGCTCTCGTTCTCGCCAATCAAGCATGATGTTTAACCTGCATTCAGTTAAAAGGCAAATTAGAACATATGAAATTGAAATTTTTGGGTGGATTTTGAGTTTATTAGATTTTAAAAACCTTTGCGCGGGGTACGCACCCTCTGGTTAGAGACAGTGTGTGAGGCCCGCACCTTGCCTTCACGGCAGGTGCGTATCCCCGAATTTTGTTCCACTGCAAAAAAATCGGGGTACAGGGGTCCCCTGTGGTACACTCGCGCACAAATTTTAAACAGACGGATTTTCCGAAATCTTCATGGGAAGTTTTTGACCAAAAGCCCTTTTTTCTCACCCAAATCTCAAACAGTAAAAATGAATTGACGAAAGCCCTTTTTATAAGTTTTTTGAATAAATAAATTGCAAACTTGTTTATGTTTCACTTTGAAAAGGTATTTTTTGCAACATTTTTATCCATTTTAAACAGGTATGGGTAATGTTTGAGTTTTTGTTCAGGATAACGAATTTTTGAGGCGAAATTGGTCATTTTCAACGTTAAAAACATTAGAGTCACCTTTAAGCTCTTTTCTGACTCCTAAAACATGAAAAGATTGTCGAGTTTTTATTTTTAAGCTCGTTAAAATGGAACTAAACAGACGATCCTCTTACAGCCCTTTTCTTACAGTAAAAACATGAAAAGATTCTCGGATTTTTGTTGTTTCAAATTTGATATTGGTCATAAAATGACGTGTCATTGGTCGCCTTTTTACTTTTTCGGATCAGAGGCACTAATTATGAAAAGTAATCCTTGGTCGTAAAGATCAAGCAGTTCTCTCAAGTATTATTTTATACTTTTTCGGGCTTAGGAGACACAAATTTATGAAAAAGGTCAACCCTGGAGTCTTCTTAAGTATTTTCAGACTCTCTAAAATTGAAAAATGCCGAGTTTATCCTATACTGGATTCGCTAAATTTTGACAGTAAAGGACATGTTCAATTACAAACAGGAACATAACACTCCTTCTTAGGTTTCTAATTTAAACTAAGTTGGACTCAACCGAAGGATGAGCTTATAATCAAGCAAATGTTATCCTCCTCAAGCTTGTAAAAAATAAAGAGGTACTTGCCAGAAATGGTGGGGGAAAATAGAGAAAAATGAGCCTGTTTGTCATACTTTATAACCACTCTTGAACACGACACTTTATTCACCTGGGTTTGGAAATCCTTTGCCTAATAGTTCATCAAACCACATTGAAAGTCTTCAGTTGGTTTCTAGGTATTAGCTTTGGGTCAATTGTCACCAAACCATCTGCCGTGTCGTTATGTGTTCAAGAGGTCAGCACGAATAAGCCATTCATCTGCAAAATATCTGTCATCCATCTTGACCATCCCTGAGTCAGTACTTGCAACTAAATTTCTTCAAACTTGATCTATGATTTCCTGTTGTAGGCTTGCCTGCGACAGATCGCTTTCTATCGAATTCAACTTTTTATCTAGAAATATGATCTAGAAATCGCCAGTACCTTGGCATTTGCATGCTTGAATGGCAGGTTTCTCGCCTTCGACGATAGGTTGCATCATTGACCTTTGATCAAAGGATTTTGTGACATGTTCGACATCAACACATCTCATGGATTTTACTGAGTAGTTTGAGAGCCATGGACATTATTGGTCGTTTCTCTCACACTTGTTAATAGTTTACATCATTAACTGCTAATCAAGTGGTTTCTACCATGTTCGACTTCGACACATTCATTCGCATGGATAGAATTGTACTATTTCGGGAAGTAGAAATGAAGTCCCTGGATCTAGTTTCCACCATCCAGGCTACGAGGAATTTTGTATTCATTATATTGTGGACTATTCATAACTAGATGGCCACGTCCATACTGTGTCTACATCTGTCTATACTTGTGATGTATTACAAGATCATTCCTATATCAGAGAAGTAGTTAGTTTCCTAGTTAGTTTTGATCTGAGTATGGGAATTCCTACCTCAGCGATGATATGATCTCATATATATATTTTTCATTGAATGTTTTTACAGGTTCCAACTGGGCTCTCCACAAGATGATCCTCGAAATGATAAAGTACTTCACTCTTCCTAAATGATAAATGAAATCCTCATCTACTACAAACTTCGTACTTTAGGGGGAAATCTGTTACACAAAAATATCGTCACCATGACTATTTGCAGTCAATATGGGTATATCATCACTTATACTATCCTCCTAAGCAAGTCTCATACTTCAGCTCTTCATGTCAAGCTTTGAAAATGAGAGAAAGACATTAAAAATAAATAAAGCTCTGGTTCCGCACTTTCTCTCACTTTTATCTGCAGGCCCGCACCCTTTGTTCATGTTACCTGCGTATCTGCACGCTCTGTCTGTAAAGGGGTGGGTGCGTACCCCTATGAAAGTCAAAAAGGTGCAAGTTTATTCGAAAAAACTGACTTTGGGTTAATTCTAGATGATTCTAGAAGGAATTTTGATGTGGATTGTTCGCTCCAAGGTGGTTCATGTGTCCCAAAAGAGAAGGAGCTAATCCCTTGATGAGAGGAGCTATCCCTTTGAAGGAGGACCTAGTAACTTCCCTCCATTGCAATATAAATTAAGGCATTGGGCTGGTTGCTAAAGAGGTTAGAAGCTGAACATTTTTTAGGGTAGATGTTGATGGAATTGGGACTTCTTAGTTAAGCTTGAGAGGAGAGATCACATACTTTTTGGCTTCATTGGGAAGTGATTGAAACTTGTCAAAGTAGAGGAGACTTCTTGTCGAACCCTGGGAGGAGCTTGTACAACATCAAGGCACAGGTTGTAAAGTTATTCTTTGATTTGAATTAATACAATCA
>APFE030439595.1:57237-107628 GCA_000404065.3 Pinus taeda | reverse complement strand
CCATTATTTACGTCCAATTTTCATCCAATTTTGCATCAATTTTGGTGTCTAATTTTACATAATTTTCGCCATCCAAATTTGCATCATTTTGTGTCCACATTTGCCTCTCATTTTGTGTCTAAGTTTGAGTCTAAATTTGCATCTGATTATGCATCATTTTTGGCATCTAATATGGTGTCCTTGGTTTCACCCATTTTTTAACCTCATTGTGCATCTTGTATGTCTTTTGATACATCTTTTCTTTGTTTTTTTTTTTTGCGCCCAAGTTTTCATCCCAAATTTACACAATCCTTTGCATCATCTTTTGGCATCATAATTTGCATCCTTTTTTGCTTCTTTTTAGCAACTTAGTATCCCCTTTTGCATCTAGTTGTATGTCCTTTTTTTGCATCTAGTTTGGTCTCCATTTTTGAATCCTTGTTTGTGCCCAGCTTGGTATCCTTTTTTATGCCATATTTTGTTCCCTTCTTTGTGTCTACTATTGCACCTTTTTTTACTTCTAGTTTAAAACATTTTTCGTATCCTTATTTGCATCTTGTTTTAATGCCTAATTTAACATCCAATTCTACTCCCAATTTTGCATCCTTCGTTACATCCCCATTTAGAATTGCATTTGACTTCTTGTGTAGAGTGTACTTTTCTTTCCATTTATGACCCCCTTTATGGATCCATTTTACTAATTTCAATTGAATAGTGAAATATATCACAATTTCTAAATATCATTAAAGGAGATGTCAAAATTCAAATTTATAACAATGTTTGTCAAGAAATTTAAGGGAAATTGACAACATCCATCCAAAAAAATAGCAATGTCGTCATATACAATAGTTCAATATCAAAAAATCATTAACAATTTTTAATTTACATATATGACTATCAAATCAACACATCACAGGTATCATTATTCCAAAATAAATTCTCATCCACACAAAGAAGGAACCTTTGGTCACCTCTTCCCATCACCCAAAGGAATAATAAAAGTATGAAGAGATGCAGGATGTTGGCCATAGTCTATGACTACTAAGAATTGTCAACAAGAAATCCTTTTTACCCAACTTCATGTCAATTACTTTTCCAATTAGAGGAGATTTCAACTCAAAAATAGTCACCTAGAAAATAATAAAATAATGCAATGTAGACATTTTTTAATATATCATTTTAATTATTTTACTTTATCAAATTTACCCAAATATATGTCACTTTAATCATAACTCTATATATATTTTATATTTTATATTTAAATTAATTTATGAACACAAGAATTAATAAAATCTGGTAATATAAAATTTAATATTTTGTTTTAAATTTATTGTATAAATTCCCAAATATGACAAAACGAAGTTAGTCATTAATAAAATTTAATTAAAATTAAAAGTATTTGTTTCAACATTTTTTTAATATAAAAAAATATGCATGAAAATAATTGTTTTGTAAAATTTATTCAATTAATAATAGTATGAAAACTATAAGTTAGTATAAAAGCAAATGTTTCACAGAGGTTAATTAAGCGTTAACTATACTATTACTATTGTTTAATTTTATTTTCCTTGCTATTTTGAAGTATATTTTTATTAATCTATATTTTTTAATATAATAATAATAATCCAACCATTTAAAGTAAATATAATTAGTTTTATTTTATTATTTAAGATTTTCCAATATAAAATAAATCAATAAAATAAATTTTAATGTGATACTCTATCTATCTATCTACTACATCTATTTAATCATCTAATATATATATATATATTATATAATATATAATAATATATATATATAATATATACTATATATATATATATATATAATATATAATAAATATATATATATATATATATAATATAATAAAAATTAAATGCATACATTAATATAAATAATTCCAAAAACAAAATGCATACAATTGTATAATTGTATTGATGGCATGTTTAAATAATAAAATATTACAATTTCACCACACGTCACTTTTTTATATCACATCATACATTTATTGCTTTTGGTGTTAAGATTATGCGATCCATGTATCTCTTTAGGATCTTTTTGAGCTATGGTTGTAGGTCAATTATTTCTAAAACAACAATATCTTTTTGTTAGTCATTGGTATGCATGGTTGCGTACCAACCACAATATCTTTTTGTTAGTCACTGGTACACATGGTTGCATGTCAACTTTTTTTATTTATTTTCGGAAAGAAAAAATTGCACCTTGTAATTTCAAAAAGAAATCAAATGTTATAGGTCCAAAAATTAGTACAAAACTTCACATAGGTTTCATTCTGACCTTATATAATGAGAAAGCGAATATGGAAAAACCAAAATTTTCATAGTTTTTCGAAGTCATTTCAATTGTAATTTGTTTGTTGGTCTTCTATCCTAATATATAATCAATTCAATCAAGGATATAGATAACATGATGGCATTAGCAGTATTTCATTGGCGCATGCGTAGAACATCATCATAACTCAATAATTGTGGCACATTGTATAACATATTAGAGATTTTATATTATAATGTAAGTTATATGACATATTAGATATTTTATAATATAATGTAAGTTGTCACTTTGAATTGTAGTAATGTTTAACATTTTTTTAATTGATAAAGATATTTTTTAAAAAGAAAATTGGGATAATAATTGGTGGAAGTGATACATTAATTATTTTAAATGTTATACCTTTTAATAACATGGAATATATATTTACCACTAAATTCAAGATCCAAATTTATCTAATGCACCATCTAACAGATAAAGACCCATGTGACGCCAAAATAGTGTAACAATATTATTTGTTTTTTAATTGCCAACCATAGAAAATACAATAATGAAAAAAGCCACTATGACTCTTATTATATACAGAGAGAAGAAGTGACACTATGAAAAAAATAGATGAGTGACATCATTGAGTAGATTGAAGTTGTTATTTTGTTATTTTTGTGACGTATATAGATAATAAAATATTCTAGATGACATTTTGATGCTCCACGAGGACATTTCCATTCAAAATGTTCAACGAGAGCTCTAAGAATGCTAGACTTCCACAAATACTAAGTTGATATGGTATCTCTCCATTTAATTGATTGTCGAACAAACTGAGCTTATTCAAATGAAAGAGATGTCTCAATTGAACTGGCATATGAGGGTGGAACGCTTTGCTAGAAAGATCAAGTGAGTGGAGAAATGGAAAATTGATGAGGGAATGAGAAATAGAGCCTTCCATATCCCTGGAATTGAGGTTGAGAGTGGCCACTCTTTGTGGATGGAAATGGATGCAGGTAATACCAGTCCAATTGCACAAAGGGACTTCAACGCTCCAATAGGCCATGGAATTATGAGGATCCTTGGTGACAAGATTCTTAAATTCCAAGAGGGATTCCTAATCACGAGTGAAAAGAAAAGTGTGCCCAAAAATTTTGATTGTTGCATTTTCAAAATAATCCAATGTCACCCATTTTTTTCACAAAAATGGAAAAAAAATTAGTTGAAAACTTTTGATTGATGCATTTTTCAAAATATTCTAATGTCACCCAACTTTTATTCAATAATTTATTCATGGATATGAAAAAAAAAACCCATTAAAACAAAAAGAAAGTGTGGCCAAGAAAGGCTTTACCATTAGTTATGGTGATTACGATCTTGATTGTGGAATTGTTGCTTAGTGCATGTTGCAAACAAACAATCTTTGATTTTGACGTTGTTGTCGTGTTGCAAACAAACAATCTTCTCAATTAAATGAAGTCGCCCCTCACTTGTATTTTTCTTCCCAAAAAAATATAAAGAGCGGAAATGATGAAATTATTGTGAAAAATATATTTCTTAAAATGAAAAATTGACAAATATTAAAAATAAAATACAAAAATATTCACACACCACACACACACACACACATTTCTAAAATATTAAAAAAAATAAATAATGCACACACACACACACATTCATCTAAAATGTAAAAAGAAAAAAAATATATTCTTAAAATGAAAAAATGACAAATATTAAAAAAAAAACACACACACACACACACACACACACACACACACACTCAAAATGTAAAAGAAAAAAAATATCAAAAAATTGAATGAGTTTAAAGTATATTTAAAAACATTATTAACTCTCATATGTTGTTTCTAAATATTTGTGCATAGAAATATATTTAAAAAATTAAAATATTACTAATTTTTGGCATTTTGTTTCTAAAAATTGGTGCATAGAAACACATGTTATTAATATTATATGGATTGAAATTTTTAATTTCATTTTCTAATTAATGCTAACCCATGATATATGCTTCATTAAAACCACACTCAACCCATGATTTACCATTCATTAAAAATATTCTCAATATTCATATAGATTAAGATATTAATTTTATTTTTTATATTTAATATAGTTTTGGGGCACTTGGGTACCATTCACACATAAGGAGGTAAATAATATTATTAAAAAACTTCACCTATACCCAAATTAAATAAAAAAAAATTGTCATGTCATTTTAGGTGCCTAGTCACACTTGTATATCTATTCAATTTTAAGGGATTTTAATTCTCTTACACATTATGACACAGAAATCCAATATTAACCTTTTCAAATAATTTTTCTCTAATTGCAAGAAATCCTTTTTACACAACTTCATGTCAATTACAAAATCTATGGCACAGTAAATCCATAATTATTGGATCCAAGGTATACACAATCACTGGAATACAATGGTTTCATTGTTCCTTACTTACCATATGGTTAGTCTTATCTAATATGAATAAATGGAGATAGCCTTTCTCTGCATATGCTTTATAACTATAATGCATAGTAATGTAACATAGTATGAGCTAATTTACGCTTTCTTGGTAATGACTACTCAACAACTTAAACAAGTAAAGTTATTATGGATATTATTTTAGTTTTTAAAGCTTATATGACTCATATTAGTATTACAAAAAGAAATGCTTATATGACTCATATTAGTACAAGGAAAAGCAAGGATGTATAACGCATTTCATAGTAAGCTCTCCCTTACCTAACATATATGGTATCATTAGTGATTATCCCGAGATATCATGTAACTCCAACCTATCACGTCATTAAATATGGAATTTCAGCAAGGAACATTGATTCCCCTAACATTATTGGTTTTTCCCCATCTTATATTTTTTACTTAGGTTGTGCAATGGGTGTTTACACTATTGCTATGGTAATCGGTGGATTATTGATCTATTTCAAAGGTGTAAACACTAAGTGAGGAACATGGACCAAAGGTGGGGTGGGAGTAGGAGGATCCAAATTTACACTTTCACTTGAGGAAATGCAAGTAGATCCATATTCATATTATCATATGTTTCTCTTGGATGTATCAGGAAGCCACTTTGAGGAGCCTTGTGTTCTTAGCTCAATGGTGATCATGGTGATCATTTGTCCAATTTTATTAACCCAATGTTTGATCGGTAGATCTCTCAATCTAGAACAAGACACTCTAGATTCTCTCTCTCGCTCACAACACCCCAACAACACACAACTCACACATGGGGAGGATTACAAATGATTTCATTGTAGCATGAGCTAGAATTTTCAAGCATTACACAAAGGATATAACATAAGTGTAAACTGAGATATGACAAGCATAAGTCTCAAGAAAATTGAAAAGTTGAGAGACAAATAATTTGAAAAGAGATCGACGAGAAAGGGGGTAGACTGGAAATTGGTGAGACAGAAATCTGGTGCTCTGCAACCTAGGGTTCTGGCTCGCCTCTGCAAGGCGCATTCTGTTTTCTTCTCTGACTCCTCTTATCGACTGCCCACCTCCCCGTGACAACAGACTACTGTTATCCCCTGACCCGCAATGGCTTTCCCCTAGGGGGGCTTCAAAGCCTTCCCCCTCATTTGAAAGCGTCCCTCAAGTGATGGATACAACCAGGCCCTCGGGACCAGAACAGGATGACATGGACAAGCGGGACCCCCTAATGTAGGAAACGACAAAAGATTCCACTGTGCAGACTGACAGAAGTAATGAAGAACAAGAAGGAAAGTCCAAGCAACAGGAAATGCCAAAGATCACCTCAATGACATGTAGACCCATAGCAGCTGAAATACCCAAAATAGAACTTCCCAGCCACAGAATCAATGGTCGAATCCAATACATGAAGGACCATGTGCTCAGTGGAAAATTTATTGGATTCTGGCCGACATAAAAAGCTCTGCAAGGATGGATCTCAGCCAAATGGAAACCGAAGGGACAGGTTACCTTGTAGCTAGGACCAAAAGGGTTTTTTATGGCTATTTTTATTTGCATCAAAGATAGGAATAGGGTCATGGATGAAGGTCCCTACTTCTTCAACTTTGTTGGTCTATAATTAAGAGCTTGGAGAGAGAGATTCAACCTTGACAAGGAGGATCTCAGCTGGGTGCCAGTATGGATCAGGTTATACTCGCTCCCATCAGAATACTGGGATGAAGAATTGCTCAGAGACATAGGTAAGGGGCTAGGAGAGTTCATCAAAATTGCTGAAGAAACAAAGGTGAGTAGATATACCTCCTACGCCCGCATTTGTGTCTTCATGCGCTTGGACAAAGCCCTTCTGAAATCGGTAAGTCTCTTCCATGATGACTATGAATGGATTCAACCCTTAGATTTTGAACATGTTCCCTTTCGTTGTTGGAAGTGCCATGCTCTTGGGCATCTGTTTAGGGATTGCCCTCTAAATGCTAAACCTCAAGCTCTAAACCCTCAAACAAGGCGGACCATGAGGGCTTCACTAAGGTTGAAAACATTAAAAGATCGCATAAAAAACCTTCCTATGGGAAAAAGTCCCAGTAGGACGTTGCTTCCATCCCCTCCACGAGCAATAGCTTCGACGTTCTTGCAAAAACTTCGAAAGACCCACCCCAGAACTCTGTGCCAATCCCACAGCTGATCATCCCACCCCCTTCCCTCCCTCTTTCGGCCTCCTCTCCCAATCCCCTGCCTCCAAAAGTCTTCATTGGGACTCCAAAAAACCCTGATTGGAAATCCAGTGAAATGGATGTTGATGGTACCCCCAGCCAAACAATGCACCTAGCTCTTACCTCAATGGAAAGCAGAAGAACCGGAAAGCATAGATTTGGGAGGTTTAGACATTTTTGAGTTGAAACAAGTTTGCAGAAAGAAGGAATATGATAAGATCCAAGCACATCAACTCAATACTCTGGAAGTTATCATATCCAGGGCCTATCAACAACAACAACTGGGAATACAGCCGGGAATTCAATGGGATGGATGCTTCCTTACTAAAGACTCCAAAAATCACGGAAGAAAGACAGATCTCCAGCGAACTATTTCCATAGGAAAAATCCTGGTTGAATCAGGCAGATATGCTAAGTTGACAAAGTATTACAAGCCCACTACTAACAGTGAATCATGAATCTCACCTTATGGAATCTAAGAGGGCTCAATAGCCCGGGGAAACTCAGAATGATAAAAAATATGATAAAGCAGGAACAGCCCAAGATATTCTTTCTGCAAGAAACAAAATGCAACAGTAACACTCTGGGAAACATCCTCTCAAAAGCATGGCCAAGTTGTCACTCGGTTGCAGTGGACACTTCAAGTGCATCAAGAGGATTGGAAATTTCTTGGAACATGCAAGCAATAACGCTTTTAGACTTCCATGCCTCCCATCACATTATACAGGCAACGTTTCATATAATCAGCACCAACATTCATGGTCATCTCACTAATGTTTACTTTCCACAGGAAGCAGCCAACAAAATTGCTCTTCTAGACACAATAGAAGCACTTAACTTCAATAGAGTCCATCCTCTATGGATCATTGGAGGAGACTTCAATATGATCACCAAGTTAGAGGAAAAGAAGGGAGGTCGAGCCAAGCTGGAACAGGAAAATGACCACTTCAAATATTTTATCCAAAAAAAATTTCTAATAGATATGAAAACCTCCAATGGAATGCACACTTAGAGAAATTGCAGGGCTGGGCGGCAACAAATTGCCTCAAAACTGAATAGATTCCACATCTCTGATAATGTAGTGCATCTCGACAGTGACCTCTCAGCATCTATTCTTCCATATTTTGGATCCGACCATTGGCCTATCTCTCTCCAATGGCAATGGCCAGGTAACTCAACTAGATGTCCATTCAAATTCGAATCATTTTGGCTCTCCCATCCCGCCTTCAATGATCTCATCAGTTCCACATGGAACAATTTCCCAGTGCCAAAACGATAAAAAATGTTCCAGTTTCAATAGAAACTCAAATTCCTGAAAGCCCAAATCAAACACTGGAATCAAGAGACTTTTGGCAACACCTTTCAGGCTCAACAAGATCTAAACAATGCAATGAAAGATCTCCAGCAACAGATACTCACAGAGGGATACAAGGACGAGACTTTGGAATTGGAAAGGCACATTTACAATCAATTGGAGGAGAGGAGAAAGCATGAAGAAATTCTCTGGAAGCAGAAATGTAGGATCAGATGGCTGAAACAAGGCAAAAGGAACACTAAATTCTTCCACAGAACTACCATCCAAAGAAGAATGCACAATACCATCTATTTTATACAAAAGCAAGGAGGGGAAAGAGTGGAAAACCATGCAGAGATTGAACAGGAACTCATTAGTCACTTCCAGGAGGTCCTATAAGAACCCCAAATTGATAGACAACCTGCTATAGAAAAAATCACTCGAAATGTGCCAAAAATTATCACAGAAGATCACAACCAACTCCTTCTTCGACCTGTATCATCTCAGGAGGTGGATCTGGGCATGAATCAGCTTAAGGAGGGAAAATCTCCTGGTTCGAACGGCTTCACTACTACTTTCTTCCACTCCTTCTGGGATCTTATAAAAGAGGAAGTGTGGCAAGTGGTGGAGGAATCACACACTCTACATTAGCTACTGCCCTCTCTTAATTCAACTTTTATTGCCCACATTCCCAAAGAAGAAAGTACCCTCACTTTGGACCAATTCCGCCCAATCTCTCTTTGCAACGTTATCTACAAGGTTATACCTAAAGTCATTGCTAATAGGTTGAAGCCACTTCTGCCCCTGCTCATATCGCCTGAACAATTTGGATGTGTTGAAGGACGACAAATCTTGGACGGCATCATCCTCACTCATGAAATCATACAATCCCTCAAGAACTCCAAACGGGCAGGTATGATTCTCAAGATTGACCTTTCAAAAGCTTTTGATAAGTTAAGTTGGACTTACATTCAAAAAATGTTAAATGCCTTTGGTTTCTCACCAATGTGTGTTTGCTGGATTCAGAGTTTAATCTCCACAACCTTCTTTTCAATCCTCATAAATGGAATTTCCTCTCGACCATTCAGTCCCTCTAGAGGCATCAGGCAAGGAGATCCCCTATCCCCTTTCCTTTTTGTTCTAATGGCTGAAGGGCTGGGTTGCCATATCAAGCAAGCCCTTCTCTCCCAACATCTCAAATGAATCTCCATTCGCAACTCTCTAGCCACCACTCATCAACAATTCGTAGATGACAACATGATTTTCGGGTACCCTTCTGTTCAGGAAGCCTTCGTCTTTAAATCCCTCCTGAATGATTTTTCTGGGGCTTCAGGAACAAGCATAAATAAAGACAAATCATAGATTTTCTTTTTTCACACCCCTCCTATGACTCAACAGGCTATTTCCCACATTCTAGGCTTCTCCATAGCCTCCTTGCCTTCCAAATACCTGGGTACCCCCCTTATAGACTCTGCAATCAAGCACGCCTCCTGGCATATGCTCCTTGAGAAACTTGAATCTTGTCTCACTTTGTGGGCTCACAGAACTCTGAACATAGCTAGTAGATTAGTACTAATCAAAGCTATGCTTTAGGCTATGCCTTTCTATCTCTTCTCAATCCTGGCAGCACCTAAATGGGTCCTTAAAAGAATCAAAGATCTACAGCACAATTTTCTCTGGGGTGCAAATGGCACAAATCGCAAATGGGCCCTAGTCAAATCGACTACAACATGCAAGCCAAAGGAAAAAGGGGGCATAGGTCTGCGAGATCCTAATCACAGTAACAAAATCATGGGCACAAAAATATGGTGGCAATGGCTCTCTGCGCCCAATAAGCCTTGGGAAACCATATGGAAAGCCAGATATGCAAGTCATAGACCAGCAGAGGAGCTTATTAGATTCACTCCTTCTGAAAAAGGATCGCTAATTTGGAATGTGGCTAGACAACGTTTCTTGCTGATCCAACAACACGGTTTTTGGGAAATTAGAAACAGAAACACTGCCCGTTTCTGGACGGATGCCTGGAATCAGCTCCCAAAGCTCAACAGCATCCTCATCCCACTGCCTTACTAAGAATGGGAGGAGCAACAAAAGGAATCCGTTAAGCAACAGTGGATTTCGAAGACAGAACAAGGGTATAGACAATGGAAGCAGACTGATAGGCTCATTAGAAATGTTGATAACCAGACTAAAGAGATCTTGGAGAGTGAGCTCCAAAAACGTCGAATTAGATACTCTGAAGGCAAAGATATCTTGAGATGGGGATATACCCCTAGAGGCTCCTTCACTACCAAAGAGGCCTACAAAATTAGATGCAAAGATTCAACACCTATGGATCTTATCTAGGGAAGAATCTGGGCTCTAGGTACTTGGCCCAAAGTATCCTTATTTCTCTGGCTCACTGGGCACCGAAAAATCCTAACTTGGGACAATTTAAGGAAGAGAAACATTCATGGGCCCTCCATTTGTCCCAACTGTCACTCTCAGGAGGAAACACTTCAACATCTCCTGGACTCCTATTCATTGGCCAACCAATTATGGGAGAAGGCCAACTTTCGATGCCAAAGAAAATGTCGAGTGTCCGAGCATATTATCAACTCCATTCGCCTTTGGCACCAAAGCCCTTATAAAAGCGCTCTTCTCAACCATTTACAAAGAATAATACCCGGCCTTCTCCTATTGACAGTATGGAAAGAAAGGAACAAGCATATCTTCAAAGACCAAAGCACTCCTTTAGAAATCATTTGGGGCAACTTTTGTCTCAATCTGAAAGAGACCTTGGCGCTTCAATCTTGGCTTCCGGATGACTTTCCCATGCTGAAAAATGAGGAAGCCATTTGGGAAAACTAGAACATACAACTCCCTCAAGGCACTCCCACTCACATACCTTTAGAAAGCATAAATATCAGAAAGCACTTATGGTCCCCCCCTCCAACGCACAATTTTAAACTCAACTTTGATGGAGCTTCTAAGGGCAACCCCGACAAAGCGGGATTTGGCGGCATTTTTAGAGATCATAAGGGCTCTCCTCTCATGATTTACTTCAGCAACATAGGATGGGACACGAATAACTCAGCGGAGCTGGAGGGTCTCTGGCAAGGATTGCTCCTTTCCCAGCAACATGGTTTCCATCCTCTGGAGATAAAAGGTGACTCCCTAATCCTCATCAACTTGGCCAACCAACTGCTCAGTGGAGCTCATGCGCATAAAATAGCCAACAGTTGGAGACTTGAAACCATACTGGATGCTATAGAAAAATCGCTCAACACCAACCGAGCAATCATATTCAATCATGTTAAGTGGGAAGGCAACAAGGTCGTTGATCTACTAGCCAACCTAGGAGTGGAAAATGGGCATTCTCTTCTCACTGGAGCTCTAGACATAATTCAGAATCATGAACAAGAACAGGAATGCAAAATTCTGGTCCAAAAGGATACAGCTTCCCCGGATGCAGGTGTCTCTCTAGATAGTTAATATGATGGGACAGGAGTGGGGCGAGGTGGGACAACACATGCCTGCCCTGTACAACATAGTTAATCAGTCGACGAAGGATGAACCTCGGCATATGGGGATCGCAGGGTTCACTTGCTTCACTTCAAGCGGCTCTGATCCGCCAAGCCTGTCCTCCGTTATTCTTATCGCCTGTGCACGCTCTGGACTACACTGGGCCTCGACTCTCATCAATACCAGAGTAATGGCAGGTGCAATTCAAGGTAGGATTGAGGGCGATAAATATAAGCTCAGCCATGGGATTGCTATGGAGCCTCTGGTGCTTTGTTGGTCTAGTCATGGTTTGTTATGGTCTATTGCTTTGTTGGTCTGGTTATGCTCTAGTAATCCTGAGAAGCTGCTTCCGTCAATTCCCAGGTTTCTTTCTAAGGCTTATGGCCCTCGTTTGGATGAGCATTTGAATAGCCCATGTTTTGTTCCGGTGGTTGATAGGTCTTGTTCTCATAGTGCCACTGCTTTTTTTGTTATGCCCCATCTTCACCATAGAATGAGGAGCCGCAGGGGTACTCCTTGACAGGTGCCCTCTAGCCCGTCCTCCAATTCTCCCTCCCTCTCCAACAAATTCATAGCCAGCCATTACCCTCGCACTCGTAGTGGGAGAGGGTGTTTTCATCTGCCCAGCCATTACCCTAAGCCCCGTCCTCCAGAATCCATGTCTTCTCCCTCATTTGGCTCTGTGATTTTCACTTTCAATTACTCTCTGAATCATCCAAGGATTACAGCTCACATCTCGGTGTTCTTTCATGAGGAAGCCCAGGAGGTGGGAGAGTCTAGCTTTCATTAGGAGGGCCCAGCCTCTGCCTCTACACCGAATCCGTTTTCTTTGCAAGCTCAGGAAGTCCCAGCTCGCAATGCCTTGGATGTGGTTATGGCGATGGCGACTCCTGATCCTTTTGAAACAGAAGCTGCTCATGCAAGGGATCAGCCTGATTTTGGTTGGTGCAGAATTGTGGAAGAGCCTCCAGATGTGTAGTTCATTCTCTGCTACCTTTGTTTCTTATCATGCAGCCCATAATAGCAGGCAAATTTTTCGTCATGCTGATAAGTGGGTTCACATCTGCAAGTTATGGTTCAGAACACAAGTTTTTGTGAATTTATGTAAGCTCTGTAAGAAGGTCAACACTTGTTCCCCTGCGTGGGATTTGATAACTGGTTCTAGGCTAAGATCTTTGTCATGGGTATTGTTTCTGATTCTCTCTGCCGCTCCTTTAGGACAGTTGTTTTTTACTCCGGTCTAGATGTAATTTTACCCCTTTAATGTTAATAGAGTAATTTTATTTAGAAAAAATAAAAATAAAAATTGAAAAGAGATCAGCTCAAAGGAACACATTGTAAATTACTCTTCCCACTCTAATATGGACTCACATTATATTAAGGAAGATCTAAGATAATGCATGATCTTGATATGCCTCTTGAATTAGGCCTACATCTTGATTTCAACATGGAGTGCCCCTCCACTTATGATCAAATCAAATTAATACACATACATCTAGATATCCATGGGACATATAGCTAGATTTTATAATTCCAGTGAATAAAAGTTGTATCATGGAAACTCAGAGCAGACAGACTAGGTGATATAGTAGGATACAATGTTGTGCAAAGTTATGTAGGTAGACTAGCTACCAATATCATTGTATATAACAATTCATTGACATTTTTCAACACATATACATAAAATAACAACATAATACTAATAATATGATTCTCATTATTTATCAAATCAACTAAAATTCAAATGTGATTACTAGATAAAAATATTTCATGAATATCATTCTTCTAATATACATTCACAACAAACATCTAAAGATGGTAATATCATCATACATAATATTTCCATCAAAATAATGGTGATAATTAATATATAAATCAAATAAAAATATAATAATGATAATATCATCATCATCTTTAATCAAATCAAAGTCATTGTATGATTACCAAATCCAAATGTTTCATAGATATCATTATTCTAAAGTAAATTCACAAGATGCATCCAAAAATAGGAATTTCATTCTACACAATAATACTTCATAATAAAAAATGCATGTGCATGCCTATCTGGCACCACCAAGATCATCATCTTGACCATCTTGATCAATATCATCCACGTCATCACCACCAACACTATTGGCATCCTCCTCCTCATCATCTCCTTCACTAACATTATCAGAATCCTCCTCATCATCATCATATATTGATGTATGATCAGCATAGTCTAGATCATCATCATAGAAATCATTATCTATAGAATTTTGGAAAAAAAAAAAAGAAAAAAATCAATATCACATGTTAGTATTTATTCCATAGCACAATGCATATTTTTGTTGTACAATGCTAACCATAAGATGAGGTAGGATATAATATCTAATAGTTCTAAAGAATAAAATAAAATGAAAATATGGTTCAAAAATATATTGGAAATCTAGTTAAGATTACATACCTTAGACTCTGTCCACACAAAAAATCAACCCATCTCATTTGTTGCAGCATCTCTTTTTCCAAATTTTTTGGATGTCTTCCATATTTTAGTTCCCATAAATCAGTAAATGTTACTACCATGATGGAATCATGATGTATCACTATCCTTGACAAACCAGTGATAAAGTCCATGGAAATGAACTCCCATTTCCACACTATAATTAGAATTGGATGTAGAAGTGCACCTGGATGATTATAATCTTCCTTCACCTACTGACAATCCAAGCACCTAGCCACAAATTCTGCTATGTCTCTCTTCAAATTCAACCAATAATAGAATTTCTTCATTGATGTTATCATCTTGTGATAACTTGGATGACATGAATATGGTTTCGCATGAAACTCCCTCAAGATCACCTTCTTGAGCTCATTGCTATTTGGAACCTATATCCTGTCGCTAAATCTAACCAATCCATCTATCATGAGACGATAGTCCACATCCTATGCACCTACATCTGTACCTGTACCTATACCACTACCTGAACTCTGCTGCAACTTGTGTACAATCTTCATATACCTGACATCTTGTTGACCTGCCTACCAGATCATATCGTGTAAATCTGTCCCATAGGAGCTCATAATTGTTATGTGATTTACCTATATCTGCCTGCTAAGAGAATCTTCCAACATATTCTCTTTACCTTTCATATACCTTATCTCAAAGTCGAACTCATTGATCGTGGCCAACCACTAAGCCTGCCTGCCATTCAGAATCAGTTGGTCAAATCGATACCGCAAACCACTGTGGTCACTCATCAATACAAACCTCCTGCCTAAAAGATAATGCCTCTACATCTTCAATGCATGTATGATTGCTTCCAACTCAAGATCATGTGTTGGGTATGTTGGCGCTCAAATCTGCCTTAGGCTGAAATATGGCAAGACTCAAGGCCACATCAAACCACGCTCAGCCTCGTAGCTAGCCCTACGAGGACAGGAGAGGGCTCTCTCCGGGTCAAACTCGGCAAAAGGTAATCAAGAAGTCTCGAGATGACCGAATTGATGACTGATTTTAGGCTAGGTATTAAGTACAAAGATTTTAGGATTGATTTTTTATGATTTTGTTGAAATCAAGGGAAAGGCAATTTTGGGTGCGGGGATGAGGCACAGTTTTTGCAGAGGTCCACTTGGGGCAAGATAGGAAATTGTTTTGATGCCTTAAAGCAGGTGAGATGGATAGATCAGACCAGTGAGAGGCTAAGGAGAGCAAGGGGTCTCAATGATTCTCCTTAAACTGAAGAAAACATAGAATATTAAACAAATTTAAAGGCAGAGCATAGCAATTTCATGGATTCTACCTTAACACTTCATTTGATTAATAAGAGAATATTCAATAGAGATAATGATGCACATACACAACTTACAAGTACTGAGAGAAACACACCATCAAGACATAAAGCCACATGGATCCCAAGTAGTGCTGCCAAAACCTTGGTCTTTCCTTTGCCAAAAATGCTGGTAAAATATGTACAATATAGTCTCAAAACTATCCCAAGAGTCCAACACATGAAAATGACTAAGAAGATACATAATATAGGAAATATAACACATTTCCTTGCCTCTAGGGGTCGATCTCCTCCTTCTAGGAGCAGTTTCAACCAATTCTAAACTGAGCACTACAATCTAGGCAATCAAAATAACTTGCCTCTATAAGTTAGGAAACCAATTCATTCATTAATTTTTGCTATTTTATGAATGAATCTTCTAGAATAGGTAAAAAAGTGTCATGTCATCATGAAAATACAATAGTTACATCAAAGAGGGTGAAAAATCCCATGAAAAGTCAAAACTGGTCAAAAGTTGCGTTGTCCTGAGCTGAAGGTGCAAAACTGGCCAATTTTCCCAACGCGTAGCGCGCCATTTCTCTACGCGTAGCGCGACTTTCAGGCCACTTTTGAGGCACTTCCCGACATCCAAATGAGGTAAAAGTGGGCTTGTTGGAAATTTCTGGATGTCTACTCTCCAACCTAGGTGGAATATTTCAATTTGGTGGCCATTTTCCCCTCCAAAATTGCAATCTCCCAAGACTACTTCCTGTGTGTCCAAAAAGTGGCAGAAGGTCATTTTTTGCTTGTTTTTGGACCTTTTGGGGGCTCAAATATCCATGAAACTTCTTGGAAGTGGCTGAGAAAATGTATTTTGTCGTGACAAATCCAAAAATGCAAACCTTTCTTGAAATGGACCTCCCCAACTTAAGGGTAGCGCGCGACGCACTACATGTTGAGGGCAAAAACCTGTTTTTGACAAAAAAAATCAAAAATGACCAAAATTGCTCCAAATTGTCTGAATTTTGAGATAAGGGTGTATCATTGAGTGTCATGCTCCTTCAAGGTGGCTTCAGCCAAAATCTGAAGTGGATCGGGCCTTTTCCTCCGTTTTAGTGCTTTGGCCAATCGTCTCTTGAGAACCTTCATTTTTGCCTTACACACATGCATGCGGGCCCAATAATGATTTTTCATGTGGCGGAGCATATCTTTGTCCCTGTTTGCCTTGGCTATCAACTTTTCTAAATGAGTATTCACCTGAATGAGCATAGATTCCCGATCTATAGGTGTCAAATCACCGGGTCTCCTACGGGCCAATTCCCGGTCTTCACGAATCTTCCGCTGCTCATAAAGCTCATGATCATCTTCCAACTGTTTGTTGCACTACTCTAAATAGTTAATCACCCATTTTTCCATCTGCAATTTCTTGTGCAGCGACTCATTCTCGGCCCTTTGCTCTCGGATGATCTCCTTGAGCTCTGAGGCATGAGAGCTAACATCAATATCAATGACATCTATGTCCTGACCTCTTGAAGGACCCTCATCAATCATGGGCCTCTTGCCCCTGTCCTGAACTTGTACCTGTGCTGAAGGAGATGGCAAGACCCCTTCCACATGATGTGGAGATAATACTCACTGTGTCGATGAAGTCAACGAGACCCCTTCCACCCCGGGTGGAGATAGTACTCGTCGTGCAGCTGCAAATAAGGCTCTGGGGCCTTTCTGATATGTTACATATGCTGGAGCATCAACATGCTCGGTCTCATGAATGTCAAACTACTGTGTAGGCCCCTCATGAATGTCAAACTGCTGAGAAGGCCCTCCGTCATCATGGACAATCTCAGGAGGTGGGTGTGGCACCATGAAGAAGTCGCGAGAAATGAAATCCTCCCATGAAATACCTTGCTGTGACAACTGATGCATCACTATGATCTCGATCAGCGCATAATGATATATACTTTTGAGTTGCTGTGTGGGGTTCTTCATTTGCACTACGAGCACCATCCTTTCTATATTCCGGCACATGAAAAATAGAATGTTCATCATTCGTACCCGGGTAAAATGCATCAACAAACGGATATGGTACGAATATAAACGTGAAAATCGGCCCTCACAAGTAAAATAGCGCATAATAAGCCTCATCAAGGGTGCATACTCCTCCCTTAGGAATCTGAAAGGAAAAATAGCAGTAAGGTGCCTCATGCATCCGGGTTTGATGTATGGTTGATAATGAAATTTGCCTAGTAGCTTGCGCTTGGTCCACTCTTCCCCAACATTTGGTATCCCGGTGGCTTGAGCAACAACCTCAGGTGATAGTGTGAAGTCCACTCCTACATGTTTCACATGACCATTGTGAAAATGTAGGACAAACAAGTGGACTAATTCCCTGTGATGTTGAATTTGTGAGATCCTCTCACAATACTCAAAACATGATTGGTACCGAAAACAAGACAGTGCAAGTGGACAGGCTTGCAAATAAGCCAAGGAGGTGGGCTCCTCTCTAACATGCCGACCACCTTTACCACCCTTGTGATGCCTTCGAGGCACTTCTTCCTTCGGTGTTGATTCACTGTCATAACTCTGCTCATAATCTGATTCGGTTTCTAACATGGTTTTGAAGACAGGATGGCTGAAATGTATATGTTGACTGTGCACACAATTGATTGTTGTTTAACTTTTTGAAATGTTGTTACCAAGGGGACATAAAGACAAGGGAATTGTTAGGGAAAGGGAAACATGAGGGAATTAGGGGAAATGTAAACAACAAGGATATTATGAAGGAAAAGGACATAGGAAATTATGATGTTGTAGGGTTTTGGGGTGAAGTAGGTTTTGGGATTGAGTAGGGTTTGGGATTTTGTGAAGGGATATTATGGAATTTCATGGGAAATTTGAAAAGAAATGCTGATGAATATGGGGGAAAAAAGGAGGATCAAAATGGGAAAACCTTGGGCAGCATATCACTTTGAAACCCTAGCAAACTTGGTCTTTAAATTTACACACCAACTTAGGGTTTTTTGCTTTTAATTTTCATGGCATATTTGTCATATTTATTTCACATTCATCTTGCAAAAAACAAAATAGCCATGGAAAAGAGCTTACTTGTATCTTGCTTGAGCTAAGAGAGGTTTTTGTGTGCTTGCTGGCAAGTTATAGGGCGAAAAACCCAACGCGTAGCATGCCTTGCCCAACGCGTAGCACCCCTTCAACGCGTAGCGCCCTTGTAAAATTACACTGCGAAAACCTTCCTGACGCGTAGCGCGCCCTTCCTGACGCATAGCACACCTCCAAAACTGCCCACTTTGCTCAAGAACTCATAAAATCGCCTTTGCAAGGTTTCACTTAGCTTGTTAGAGGCAAATGAGTTGCAAATGAAGAATGATGTGCTTTTATAGGCTTCTTTTAAATTTTCATTTGCCCAAAACCCACTTTATAATGTTTGAGTTTTGACACTTTTTGAATTTAATTGGCTCTGACTTTTGGTTTCTTTTCTTTGAAAAATTGGTTGAAATGATGATTTCTTCTGAAAAATTTTGCAGGGATAGCTTCTAAGGTGCTTTGGAAAAGGAGACCAAGGCTGTACTTTGACATTTGGAGAGTTTGAAAATTTTGAGAATTTTTACAAAAAATGAGATAATGACCTTTGTTTTTCAAAAACAGAGTTTTGAAAACAAGGTGAAAATTTAGTTGTACAATAGTGAGAATTGTTGAAATGATGCTTTATGAAGGACATCCCTCTGGTCTATTGGTCCTTTATGACCTCTCAAGACAAAAATTGACTCAACCCTAGACCTAAGACCTCGAAATTTAAAACAAGATAAATGACCCTTTGAAAATTTTATTCACTCAAACAAACCTGAACCAGCAGTGCCAAACATGAGGGGAATAAAAGACACAAACTCCTCCAGCGGAGTTATGGCATGCCTAACGGAATGCAACATGATCACACTGATGGGACACCTAAACATGAAATGCAAAGAGATTTGATCTCTGGTGGAGGCCTACTAGACCGACTCTAACAGGGTAGTTCTTCTCATGCTCATTCAGCTTTCGTGATTCATAGCATACCACCTGTCCATCCTGCATAAGGACTCCACCAAGTCCTCTCTTACAAGCATCTGTACATACTACAAACTCTTTGTCCAGATATGCAATATTTAACACTGGTGCATGTGTCAACAATTGCTTCAAAATTGGTTGAACACTCCTCTATCCATTCAAACTTCTTACCTTTCATCTACAATGTAGAAAATCCTGTAGATTCACAAGCTAATGCAATTTGCTAAAGCAAGAGACAAGAATCTACTTCTACTCTTTACAACGGAATCCCATAAACATCGAGTAATCAATAATCAATAGAGGAAGAGAATCAAAGGCACATAACACAATAAATATCTAGGGAAAGCCACAACTCAAAACCCCACTATATGTTTTGTATTAATCCAAAAAATCAGGATGAAATTACAATTCTTGTTCTCTCTAGAACAATCCCAACACTCCACAAATTCAATCTCCAACTCATAAGCAAGCTCAAGGCCAAATCTTAGCCTCTTCACAAGCTCTCAATGTCTCTATTCCAATGCGTAATTCCTATGAAGGATAGCTTGTATTTAAAGGGAAATAAAGCCTCTAAAAATAACACAATCCCTCAAGGATCAATTCCTGAATGCATGCACTATCAATGCAACTCAGAAAAATCTAAAACAAATAGTACACTGTCCCTGCATTCTAGTCTAAACTAGGTCTTTCTCAGACTCGACATGTATGAGTTTCTAATGAGTAAATATTAAGTTAATTAGAGTAGTACTGGTGGAGTTCATTAGTGTAACCATTGAGTGTTAACTCATTATTAGTTCTCTCAATCAGTTTGAGAACTAATTTAACTGAACTAACTCGTGAAACTGAGTCTTCTATTTTACATCTCACAATTAACTCACACTGGACTCCTACAAAGTAGGGAAACATATACATGACTTCCAAAAGACTTCCAACCCGAATTTCCTAAGTTAAGTAAGTTTAATAAACTTAATTTAACTATTTTAAGTTGCTATGAGAATATAATTCGAACTTAATTTCCAGTTTAATTCAAGGAGAAATTAAACTGGACTCTCTTATTGCCATTTCTCAACACTCCCTCTTAAGAAGAAATCGATTATCAACTACCCTGATCCTGTCTCTGTGAAACTCAAATTTACATCTTGACAGTGCCTTTGTCAAGATGTTAGCATCTTCCTCCTCCGTGGGAATATAATCTAACAACATGATCTACCTCAATACGTAATCTCTGAGATGATGATACCATATATCAATATGCTTGGACCGATCATGAAAGACTAGATTTTCAAAGAGTTTGATACAACTCAGATTATCACAATAAATCACTGTCGAATCCATCTGTTGACCAGACAAACCAACCAAGATCTTCCTCATCGAGATAGCCTCTCATCCTGCCTGACTTGCACCCATGTAATTTGCCTCTACCGAACTGAGTGAAACCAATCTTTGTTTCTTATTGTACAAAGAAACTGTCGCTGGCCCAATATTAAAGATCCCTCCTGATGTGCTCTTCCTATCGGATGGACTCCCTACCCAATCTGCATCGGTGAAGCCTTGAAGCTTCACTCACTATGTTCGTATATACCATAACCCAAACTGAGTAGTGCCTCTGAGGTATCTCAATATATAATTTACCACCTTCCAATACAACTTGGTAGGCCTAACCATCGCTTGACTAAGATGGTTAACTTCATAGCACATATTCGGTCGTGTATTTACCAAGTACATGAGTGAAACCATAAGATTCTTGTAAACAATAGCTTCCACTACTAACCCTAACATAGCATCTATCCTGGTGTACCAAGCACAGGGTGATTGCTTTAGACCATACAATTCTCTCTTGAGTTGACACACATGCGACTTACGGTCCAAGGTTTCAAAAACTTCGGGGTGCTCTATGTACACCTCTTCCTCCATCATACCTTTGAGGAAGGAAGTCTTCACATCCATCTTATGGATCTTCCAACCCTTCTGTGTTGATAGTGCTAAAATATATATCATTGATGAGTACCTTGCAATAAGAGCAAAGGTCTCATCATAGTCAATCCTCTCTACCTGTGAAAAGCCATGCGCCACAAATCTAGCCTTATGCTTCTCCACACTACCATCTACAACTTTCTTTACCTTTTAAAGCCAACAGGAGCTCACAATTGACTTGTCCTCCGGTCTTGGGACTACATCCCAAACACTGTTTCAAACTATGGAGTCATACTCCTCCACCATCACATCAACCCAAACTGGTTGTTGCAATGCTTCCTAAAAGGAAGATGGTTTTGTCACAACACATTCACCCATAAGTGCCATGTATCCAGTGTACCTCTATGGTGACCTCCTCTATCTGCGCTGAGAAGTGGGTGCTCCCACATTCTCCCGTGCACAATCCAACAATTTATCAGCCTCTCTAGTACACTTTATTACCTCTTTGGAAGACTCTGCCTGAGTGTATGTCTCCACTCTTTGAACCTCTGCATGTGGCTTCTCCACATCAATCTGAGGCCCCTCAACCTTAGTAGCTAAAATCTCCTCATCTTCATGTAGCTCAAGCTCCCTCTCAAGGGATACTCGCATGGCCTTCTCCTCATCGAACTTGATATCCCTACAAACCACTGTCATCCGACTGGTCGACATGTACACCCGACAGTTGTGGGGTGTATCAGTGTACCCCACAAAGATCCCCAACTCTATTGTTGGCTCAAGATTCTTTCGTGTATCTTTGGTCACATGGCAATAAACCGATGACCCAAAAATCCTGAAGCGACCAACATCTGGCATCTTACCATAATAAGACTCCTATGGTGTCTTCATCTCAAGTATCTAATGTGGGCTATGGTTCTGAACATAAACCTTTGTGTTGCATGCCTCATCCTGAAAATGTAGTGGTAGGCCCTGATGATGCAAAATCACCGTTGTTTCCCCTACTATGCTCCCGTTCTTCCTCTCGACAACCTCATTTTGTTGAGGGTTATGGGGTGTTGTCAACTCTCATTTAATCCCTTCCACTACACAAAATTTCTTATACTCATTGGAGACATACTCACCACTGTTATCACTTTGTAGATCTTTAACCTTCTTGCCACATTGTCTCTAACAATTCTTTGAACTCGCAAAACTTTGTGAAAGTTTGATCCTTTTTCTGCATAAAAAATACCTAGCATTTATGAGAATAGTCATAAAAAAATATAACATAATACATGTATTTAGCCATGGATGCTATTGAGAATGGTCCACACACATCTGAATGGACTCTCTCCATAATAGACTCTGCTCAACTGTCTCTGTCTCCAAAGGAAGACTTGGTGTATTTTCCAAAGTACAACCCTTGCATGTATCAACTTGCTCAAGCATACCTTTGGGGAGACCGGTAGAGATTTGCTACAATATCTTCAAAGCCCCATGATGCAAGTGGCCCAATCGCCTGTGCCACAACTCGCTGACGTCTTGGCTCAACATATTTTCCACTTTTCAACTTAAAGCATCACAATCCTCTACTTCTAACTTATATATATTATGAACTCGAATCCCATTCTTCTTTACTTGACCCATGGCTATGTGTCGAAGGAACACCTTCCTTTTGAAAAGATCACATCATAGCCTCTATCCTCAAGCATGTCAGCAGATACCAAGTTCTTCATCAGTACGAGTACATGCATAACATTCTTCAAGGTCAATGGAGCCACATGCTCCCTCTGAAAAGTAATATTGCCCAATCCAGTAACATTATACTTACCATCATCACCCATCTCGATATGCATCTTGAGATCTTTCTCCTCGAGTTCACTAAATAACTCTTTATCGCCAATCATGTGGAAAGAAGCCCCACAATCTAAGTGCCAGACACTTCCCATCATTGAAGACACCATGCATGCAATGAGGAAAAAGTCCAATTCGAATTGTGAGGCCAAGGCCTCACCCGCCACTCCTCTTGAGGACTTCTCCTTGGACTTCTTCAATGGAAAATTTGTAGCAAAGTGACCCATCTTGTGACAATGAAAGCATTTAACTTTCTTCATGTCCTTCTTCTTATCTCCATGATAAGAATATGATTTGGAATGGGAAGTTTTACCTTTCCCCTTCCTCGCATTAATCACTAGGGTACAGTTCTCTTCATCATCAATCTTTGATGAAGAGCCATCCCTAGTGTTCCTCCTGATCTCATCCTGCATAAAATCCGACCATAGTCGTTCCCAATATGGCAACTTCTCTCGATCATTGGCAAAGTCCTGACAACTATGCCAACTCTTTGGGAGTCCAAGAAGAGTAAGGCTCACCATATCCTCCTTGGAAACTGTGATTCCAACACTTCCAAGTTCATCCTGACATTGAGTGAACTTGGTTAAGTACTATGGAAACGTCTCGCCTTTCTCCATCTTGATTTTACGAAGTTTATTCTTCAGTGCCAACTTCCTTTGATCACTGCTATTTTGATACAAGTCTGTCAATGTTTTGCACATAACATGTGGGGTTTCCGTTCCTTGGAGACTCGAGACAATATGATCTTGAACTCCCTCAAGGATTATCTACCTTTCCTTCACCACACACTTCTTCCACTCAACCAAGTTCTTTCCATCAGTAGCTAATGGCTTAGGAATTGCTTTTTCATAAATTCCTTCAAGCCATTGTCCTCCATCATAGCCTCCATACTGCCCCTCCATGCTATGAAATTTGAGCTGCTTTCCGAGGCATACTCAAGCCTCAACCCATGGAATGCCATCTGTCGATCCTGAAGTATGTATTGCAAATTCGACTTTCACCTATAACCCATAAACTCAAAACTTCGAAATCTCCTCTAGAAGTTGATTTTAAATCAACGACATATCCCTCATCCAAACTCCAATTTGGCTGATTTGTTTTTTGAATTTGGGTATCTTTTCCCAAGGAATCCAGATCTATAATTTGTTTATGAAAACTTTGCACATAAATTCTCAGATCTTCTCTACAAACTCTCGACCCAAAAAACAAACTTGCTTTGATACCATGTAGAAAATCTTGTAGATTCACAAGGTAATGCAATTTGCTAAAGAAGGAGACAAGAATATACTTCTACTTTTTATATCAAAATCCCATAAACATCGAGCAATCAATAATCAATAGAGGAAGAGAATCAAAGGCACATAACACAATAAATATCCGGGGAAAGCCACAACTCAAAACCCCACTATTGGTTTTGTATTAATTTGGAAAATCAAGATGAAATTACAATGCTTGTTCTCTCTAGAACAATCCCAACACTCAGCAAATTCAATCTCCAACTTATAAGCAAGATCAAGGCCAAAGCTTAGCCTCTTCACAAGCTCTCCAAATCTCTATTCCAATGCCTAATTCCTATGAAGGATAGATTGTATTTAAAGGGAAATAAAGCCTCTAAAAATAATGCAATCCCTGAAGGATTAGTTCCTGAATGCATGCACTATCAGTGCAACTCAGAAAAATCTAAAACAAATAGTACATTGTCCCTGCACTCTAGTCTCAACTGGGTCTTTTTCAGAATCTACATGCATGAGTTTCTAATGAGTAAATATTCAGTTAACTAGAATAGCACTGGTGGAGTTCATTAGTGTCACCACTGACTATTAACTTACTATTAGTTCTCTCAATCAGTTTGAGAACTAATTTAACTCAACTGACTCATGAAACTGAGTCTTCTGTTTTACAACACACAATTAACTCACATTGAACTCCTACAAAGTAGGGAGAACATATACATGACTTCCAAAAGGCTTCCAACTCAAATTTCCTAAGTTAAGTAAGTTTAATAAACTTAATTTAACTATTTAAGTTGCTATGAGAATAGAATTCGAATTTAATTTCCAGTTTAATTCAAGGAAAAATTAAATTGGACTCTCTTGTTGCCATTTCTCAACATGCAATGATGTGATAGGATAAGCAATATGTGAGAATTTCTTGATGAACCTCTTGTAAGAACCTGCTAACCCATAAAATATCTCACCTCGTCCACATTCTTGGGAGCTTCCCACTCCATGATAGGTCTTGCATTTTATGGGTTCACTACTATGCCATCCTTGGAAACCACGTCCTAAGTAGTGTACCTTATTCTAAAGGAAACTGCACTTGTTGAGCTTAGCATACAACTAATGCTCTCTCAAAAATCTTAACACTACTGCTAAATGTTGGGGATGCTCTTCCTCATTTTTAGAATATACCAATATGTCATCAACGAACACAATAACAAACTTGTCCAAATACAGACACAACACACTATTCATCAAGCACATAAAGGTAGCTGGAGCATTAGTTAAACCAAATGGAACTACAACAAACTCATAATGCCCATACCTAGTCTGGAAAGTTGTCTTGTAGATGTCCTCTTCTTTAATGCATACTTGATGATATCTGGATCTCAGATCAATCTTCGAGAACACTACTGCTCCCTTCAACTAATCAAACAAATCACCTATCCTCGATAACATGTACCTATTCTTGATGGTCACTTTGTTCAATTGCATGTAATCAATGCATAGCCAGAGACTACCATCCTTCTTCTTCATAAAAAATATCGGTGCACCCCATGGTGATACACTTGGTGTAATGTATCCCTTGTCAAGCATCTCTTTCAGCTACAACTTTAACTCTACCAACTAACGTGTGCTCATCCTTTAAGGTGATTTTTATGCTAGATCTGCCCCTGGCACTAACTCAACAGAAAAGTATACTTCCCTGTGAGGTGGAAACTCTAAAATATTTGCAGGAACTAAATCCCGAAACTGTTGTAGAACTAGGTACCTACTCAAAACATATGCATCCTTAATTTCCTTACCTTTGCCACTAGAAATGTGCACTACAAATAACACACACCCTTTCTTGCGACTACGGTTGGCATGCATAGCTGTCACCATTGGAACTGATGTTTCTTTCTTCTTACCTTGCAAGACTCTTTGTTCCCCATTATCATCCAAGCACTCAATGGCTTTGTCATAACAATCACCTTGGTTCTATGAAGGTACAACCAATCCATGCCCAACAACATACTGTATGATCCCAACAACAATACATTCAAATGTGATGAGCTAGGCATACCATTCAAATCAAATGTACAATATCTTACCCATGGATGAACTCTCTTCTTGTTACCTATAGCCAAATGCACTAACCAAGAATCTGCATGCACTTCTTTATTCAAACCACATTTATCCACCAGGTCAAGAGTAACATAACTATAATTAGATCTAGGGTCAATCAAAATAGAAACAACTTTATCCCAAATCTTACCATCCATCTCAATGATAGATGCCTGATGGTCTTCCTATCTATTATCCAGCGCTTCATAGATCCTAGAAATACTTTTCCCACCATCTCCCACTGCATGTGCCTCCTGAGCATTGTAGATCTGTGGTCTACCACCCTAAAGCTATGGACAATCTTTCATGTGACGATCTTTGCCATAATTCCAACACTCTATAGGATTCCAGCCCACATCCTTGTTATTTTTCTCAAATCGAAGTCCCTATCCTTTGTCAGATGCATTGAACTTCTTAGATGGGTTGCATTCTCGATATTACCTGTACCCTGAGGTCTTGTTGGCTTCTTGTCCCATTTTCCTTTATTCTTTGCATTACCTTTCGTTTCTGGATTAGTCTCAAGTATGTGCTTTGATTTCTCATAACAATGCTTTAGCTTTAATATGGCCTTCTCCAATGATCTAGACTCATTGAACTCACTCCTATCTTTGAATGAAATAAAAAATACAATAATGAATCTCTAAATGTTGGCTTTCTCCTCCTTGAGGTAAGGCACGCACCTCAACAACTCCAAGAATATTCTAGTGTACTCCTCATTTGTCATTGATCCCATATTTATCTCATAGAATTATTTTTCGGTGTTATCAAAGTATCTCTCTGATAGGTACTTCTTCTTGAATAGTCTCTCAAACTCATATCAAGTCAATTCCTCCTCATGAATACCTTTGATGTTCTTCACATATTCCTACCAAATATGTCATTTTCCTTTAAGACTGAATGTAGTTATTCTAGATTTCATGTTCTTTGAGTAATCATGCAACCAAAAGAACTTCCTCATACCAAGAAACCATGCCTTTGCATCTTGTGATTTCTTCATCTCTCTATCAAATGTAGGTGGATTTTCTTTCTTAATTTCATCTAGAAAAAATCCCTTGCCACTCCTCCTGTAAGGATGATAACGATGCTGATCATCATGCCTATCAGAACCAGAACTAGAGTAATACCTATGTCTATCACCTCTCCTATCCGGAGTATCCAACAATCTGCCATCCCTAACCGTGACCTATGCTAACCATGAGAGTTGTTGCGATATGCCCCATTAGTTTTTTCCTCCTGATCATGGTTGATCTGAAGTGGTCCCTATCACTGTAATTCTGACAAACTTTGAAGTATCACTGCATTTACCTCTACTTGCTTCTCCTGTTCTTGTATGATTTTGTCCTTTCCTGCCTTGCAACTCCTTAGTTATGCCTTTAAGCTTCTCAATTTGTCTGCCAAATTAGAAGAGTGCCCAACACAATACTGCTCATATGAACCATAGGGAGAGTCTTAGGAACTGTAGTCTACCATCTTGCTAGTCATCTTTGATATTCTTCCTGCAGGGTATATCATGTCAACTAAACCAAATCACAATAAACCAATGTACCTAACATAGTTCGGGGAGGATGCCTCATCTGCAAGATCAATAAATCAATGTAATACATATATAACATAATCATGACATCATAAATAAATATAACACATAAGAATATAACCATACAATCATCATTCTAGCTAGGGTTTAGTCGTCAATGCATGACCATATCAACTACACATACCATGACCTCATGCATGACAACAACCACCACATCACTGTACACTTGACCACATGTGAATAATAATGTGCATACGTAATGCATAATCAACCATACAATCATGATGACGCACTCCACAACAACACCATCAACTTCCCATGGCGACATCACTACAACCATAACCCATACCAAACAAATGCAACAAGCACATGGTCTTAAAACACAAGAAACACATATGCAATTGACATGAATTCATGACCAACACACAACCCATCTAGTTCGAGGGGTGAACCATGCGCTGATACCACTCTATAACACCCTCCTCCCACAAATATCCAAGTAACCGTCCAATAGGGGTAAACATGTGATGAGAAGTTACTATGATATGATTCGACTTCCTATTTGTCAATTAAGGAAGTGGAACTAGTGGAACACATCACACATACCTTCCACATCAACAACAAAACTCCCAAGAGCCATCCCAACCACTCAGGAAACTAGCTCTTGGGTCCCACTAAGTTTTTAGACCATTAGTCCCCTGAATGCTCCCTTGATATGGACAAGCATGCGTCTAGGAGGCTCCAGATAATCCCACAACATGGGTATGCATGTGTCCGGGGAATTTTCTGCTCAGTGTTGTGCCTGCGTATCCAATATTTGAGCCAAATTTTCGGGCCCAAATCCCAGGTCACTGCCCAAAAATCAATGACACTTTTAGAATTGAAAGATAACAATCAAAACATACATGCATGCCAAAACTAGTGAGGAAATATACATGCATCTCAGTACTTGCAAGCGAAACCCATTGTAGCTATTGATCTTGAGGTCCTCTTGTGCTTTCTGTCTCTTCCTTTTCCTTCTTTCTCCAGAACTCCAATTTTGCCACACTCTCCAAGAGTGCTCCAAGAAAAATATAAGTGTCCAAGAGTATGAGAGATAGAGAATAAAGAGAGAGCTCCAAAATTGAATTGAAAAAGGTCTGTGAATTAATCCTCAGAAACCTTTTTATTAATGAGGCCACTATTTCCTTCATTTTGCTCCTCACATACAACCTATGATCTTTCACCTCCCTTTTCTCCTAATTTCCATTATTTTCATAAATAAATGTGCCAAAATGCCACTTCTCCTTTCCAAAGCCTTTTCCATTGCTTTGTGAATTTCCTTAGCCATTAATAGCTCATGAGTGATCCCCACCACTATGATTTTGCCCAACATTTAGCTTGGAATAAGTGTCCCATCAATCGTGGTTAGTATTTTTCCTTTATTAATTTTTATTACATAAGATTTTTCATCAAGGTTGTTATAGTACCCACACTCGTTCAAAGAAGAGGTTAGATGTGGCTTTTGTTGTGATACTCTTCTTATAGGCCACTAGAATGACCATTTTAGATAATCTGTTGATGACCATGAAAACACAGTCCTTGCCATGCATAGTAGAAGGAAGGCTCGACATGTAATCCATGGAGATGGATTCCCAAGGTTGAATAGGAGTAGAAAAAGGAGTATACATGCCTTGCTGCTTAATGGTTGGTTTGGCAATGGTGTAGGATCTGATGTACTTCCCAACATCCTATCGAAGGTTTGAACAATAAAAATACTTCTGCAACACCACCACTATATTCTCTACCTCAAAATGTCCATCAACCTGACTACAGAGTGCCTACAAAATCATCTTGGCACACTTTCTTGAAGGAACCCAAAGAGGTCCCAGGTGGCATAACAATGCATCCTAGAGGTGAAAATTTGGAACTTTCTTGCTTTCTAGGAGTGTCTAGTATGTGTTGCGGAATTCTGGATCACCCTTGTAAAGATGCAACCACCCCACAATCTCGTGCCCACAAGAGTCAAGCATAGTGGTCAGCACCATGACCGATGGTTGGCTGATGTAATCTGAAACAATGTTGGTGCTACCATTCTCATACTTAAAGGTTCAAATGGAATTGTTGTTGGTGGTTTCTGTGGATGACTGTTTCCTTCCCCATAATGTAATGCTTCCATTGTTGGAAGGCATACACAATGGAATACATCTCTTTGTCATAGGCGGGATACTTTCAAACTATGTCTTAAAGTGTCTCACTATGATATGCCACTAGATGCCCCTGCTAAGTAAGAACTACACCAATAACATAATCAGAGGCTTTTGTCTCGATATCAAATGGTTGTTGCAAGTGATGGGCCTCTAAATTAGAAAAAAATTAAGGACCATCTAACCTTTCTTAGGCACATGAAGGCTATATTAAGCCTCTCCTTCTACACTTAATAAATTTTTTTAGCTATAATATGTTCTTTAGGATTTTTTAAAGATAATTGCATATTTGTGCCTAATATTATTTATTTTTGTAGAATATTGTGAGAATGTTAGGCAAATTATGAAGATTTGGAGGAGGAGATAACCTAGGGACTTTCTCCCTACTATAGGAGGATCAATATTGGATAATAAATTAACAAAATATCATGAAATCATTGACAAATTCTAGAGCTCCAGTGTTTGAGAAAATCTAGGAAGGTGTTTCCTATCATTTAATGCAGATTCCTAGTGTTGGGAACTAGATACACTATTTGAGGGATTTTGGAGGGAAAAGCATCCTTCTTTCAAGGAAAATGTTTGCTCATAATTTTGTTTAAGTAAAAATTCGAATTTTCCTCTAGAGGCATGTATTTATTAGTCTTCTTGTGGATAAAACTTTTATTTTTGCAGCTGCGCTTTCATTTCTAGCAAGGATGTACTTGGATTGATTCATATAATGAAGTTTGGTGCCATTTTTAGCTTCTAAATCTTGGTATCCTTCATAGGAATCTGATTATCCTTGAGCTTGGCCATACTAGGAGCCTAAAATCCCTTTTTGTATAATTTTGTTTTCTTCTTTTCACTTCTTATTCACATGCATATCTTATTCTTGTTTTTCCTATTTCTACATTTAGTATTGATGATTTTTTGCTGTAGGGTTGGGATAAATGGTTTAAGTGAGATATTTTGAAGGTTATTTACATATTCAAAATATTTATTCATCCTTATAATATCTTTGAAAATACATCGTCATCATTGAGCTACTCGGATTGGGTTACTAGTTCATGAATCTAGAATTTCTAGAAGTCTTTGTAGCAAAATAGTAGTAATTTCTGCTATTTTTTAGAACATGTTTATGAGATTCATTTGAGTTTATTCCACTTGCATTAGATCATAAAAAAATCAATTTAATAAAAAAATTCATCCCATTTCATTTTAACTTGATTAGCTTAGGCATTTGATAGGTTAACTAGCTCACTAGTTCTCGAATTTCCAAATTTTAGACTAGTAATTTTCTGTTATTTTTTAGCACGTGTGAACAAAGGTATTTTGGAGTGATTCCTCTTGGAATGGAGACCTAAGATATCCTAATCAAAAATTTTTTTTATCCCATCCCATTTTCGTTTGATTTACTTGGTCATTCGGTCAGTTAATTCCTCCTATAGCAATTTTGTCTTCTCTTATAGGAAAATTTGTCCCTTCTTGTAGCAAACTTGTAACACCACTTTCCTTCATTAGTTTTGATCCCCACTGCAACTATGAATTAGTCTAGATGAATAATGACTCCAACCTATGATTTTATGATCATTGCAAAAACATATTAGACTTAGTTCCTTTATCATCAGTATGATGCAAGTAGGTTATTGATTTACAAGCAAGTGTGAACTAGGTAGATGGTACATGAAATTATGATTGGTAGTTTGATGAATTATTCAAGATAAGATATATTTATTTCTACAATTATATTAACCTTTTTCCTTTCATGAATCGATTATTTAGCATTTACAAGTTCAGCAAGTAGGATTTCCATTTCTTGCAAATAGAGTAACAATTCCATTTTTGCAATTAGTTTAGACTTTGATTTCATGAAATTCACTCCGTTACATCAAATCAACAAAATAATGACACATTTTATGCTACACATATAGTTCCCATACATCTTAATCTTGTACTAACCCCGGGTCGATAATTAAAGTTGGTAGCCTTGGGACATTCTTGCTGCAATATTGGGGCTCATCAACAGGTCTGGTAATGTGAACACTAGTGCAGAGTAGAGGCAAAGATTAACTCAGAAAATGATTTATGTTGGGATTCAAACCAAAATAACTTTTCTTTTTCTCCTCCCTTGGTGACTTTACTCAAAGACCAAGTGATATCAGAGAACCCCAACACGAACTTGCAGTAGAAGTTGGCAAGACCTAGGAAGCTACGAAGCTCTGTTAGAGTGGTTGGGGCTAGCCAATCTCGAATGACTTGTATATTGTATAGGTCCTCATTCACACCTCACTCATCAATGATGTACCCTATATATTGAACCTAGGTCATACCAAAAGTGCATTTCTCCAAATTGGCACACAACTTGTGTTGTTGAAAGGTTTGGAGGACCTGTCGAATATGGTGGAGGTGTTCTTCCCAACTTTGGTTGAAGATCAAAATGTTATCCAAATACCCCACCATGAATGAGTTGGTGAAGGGTTTCAAGATGTCTTCAATCAGCCTCATGAAGGTTGCGGGGTCATTCGTCAACCTGAAAGGCATGACCAACCATTTGAAAAGGCCTTCCTTGGATTTGGAGGCAGTCTTCCACACATCAGAGGGTTCGATCAATAGCTGGTGATAACTAGACTTTAATTCAATCTTGCTGAAATATTTTCCCCCCTTGAGCTGGTCAAAAAGGTCATTAATTCATGGGATTGATATTTTTCAGTGACTGGTCATCAATACAAAGTCTCCAGGTTCCTTCTTCAGTACCAACACGATCGGGCTCCCACATGATGATGAACTTGGCCTGATGTGCCATTTCTGTACCAAATCCTGAATTTGCCTCTTGATTTCATCATTCTCTAGAACATAGCATCGATATATTGGTCCATTGGGTAGCTGCGCGCCCAAGGTCAAATCGATGGAGTGCTTGACTTGACAGTGTAGAGTTACCTATGCGGGTGAGGAGAAGATGTCCCTGTACTCCTCTACAACCTTGTTCATCTGTTGTTTCCATGTGGAGGAGCCTTGTCTGGAGGTCATGGCCACAATATTCTTCTTTCCATGAGGGTGAATCATAAGAAATAGAAATTTCCCAGACAGAGAAATGATCTTACTGCATTACTTCACAATGATCAAAGAAATGACGGTAGGCGGTGCTACCTCTATTATTCTGTACAACTTATTACCCAAAGTAATAATAATGATGCGAGGCCTAGATTCATACACAACATGCTGCTTCCACAAGTATGGTTGGCCTAATAAAACATCACAAACTTCAAGAGGAGAAACACCACACAATACGTCATATGTGAAGGGCTTGATGTGGTAGGGAAGGTGACACTATTGGTTGACGCGGAGATCTCACCCTTGGTTAAGCCACCCGATGGTGTACAACTATGGGTGTGGTGTGGTCAATAAGCCCAACCGATTCATGAACTCTGCTGAAATGAGGTTATTTTGGCTCTCTTTGTTGATAATTAACTTCAATGGAGAACCCTTCACCCATATCTGTTAGTGGAAGAGTCGCTCCCCCTCCTCTGGATCTTCAAGCTCATACTTCTAGACCTTGGTGGTGGCAATGGTGGAACTAAGCTCCACATTGATAATTTGCTTCCCTTTGTCATTCTCCTTTGTCGATTTCTAACTCAAAGTCGCAACATGCATCTGATTCAGAAGCCTTCAACTCAACCACTAGTGACTTTTGGGCTCGAAACTCACTTGTGTTGTGAGTGGGGCTCTTATGGAACTCACCATTTCCATGTATCCTTCTTTGCCTTTGTGGTGTTTTTCTTTGATTGTAGCCTCAATGGGTTGTTCTGGGTTGCCTTACCTTGGATTTGTCCTTTGTTCTCCAGTTGGGGGGCGCCTTTTCCTTTCTCCAGATTCGCAGATCCAAAGTCTTACTTCTTCTATTTACATTTATGCTCGATCTTGACAACATATCAATAGGTGGTGCCAAGTGAGGAGATGTCTAAGAACTCCATCTCATCCTTGATGTACTTGTGTAGACAACCACATTACTTGAGTTCCAAATTCCACTTAAAATCCTTAACACCCAACTTTGTCTGAAGGGTATGGAAATCATTTGTGAACCTCAACACATCTTGGTCCCTTCCCTACTATAGCATGGTCTAGTTTATGTATTTATATTATTAGCTCCCAACAAGGTAATATTGTTCCTTGATGGCATCTCAGAAATAATTCCAAGTGGGTGTGGTTGAAAACAATGAGGATTCCCTCTTGTCCTTTTGTTCATAGTAGGTTTCCCACCGGTCCTTTACATGTGGGGTAGTTTTGAGGAGTGAAAAGTAATCTTTTCCCAATTGGAAAAGTCATGAACTAAAAAATATCCTTCCAATAGATTTAACCATGTATATATGACATCTGCATCTATCTATCCTTCAAATATGGGAATGTCAAAGTTAACTTGTACCTTAAAAGGAGCGGCACCTCCAAAGTGGATGTTGGATGAAGATGCATCTCTTGTGGGTAGCCGTTGAAGGTTCTAGGCAAAGTTATCCATCATCGCATTCCTTTGTCACTCGAGCGCTTCCTCGATAAATATTTTCAAAGGATCTCTTGTCCCCTTGTCTTTATTTTTTTTCGCCATGGGAGGCCGCAGGGGTTTACGAGGCTGGTCTTGCACATGTTCAACTAGTTCAAGCCCTAACTCCTTAAACCCTGACCTTGTTGGGGACATGCAAAGAAAAAATGAGAGAGAAGACCACTTTGATACCATTGATCCAGACGTATTCATGAACACAACAAAATATAGATATATATAAGAACACATAGATGCAATAGAAATAAAACTTCATTTCATTAATATCAAAGAACTTAAATATGCTTACATACAAAAATGGAAATAACCTAGCTCGAGTGATGGTAGATTATCTCTGAGAAGAGATGTGGTGGCTACATGCCTTTGAACTATGTTAAAATGAGGCTCAAAGGCCTATTTATTATTGAGAAATAATGGAAAACCCTAAATATCCAAAAACCTAACCCTAGGAGATGAAGCGCCAAAACTTTGGGCCCTGTTTGGGCAAATTAGTACATCAACTTCTCGAGGTCGTAATTTTGGCATATAATCTTAGTTTGGCTATCACAATACTCATTTCAAATATTTCGAAGAGGAGGTCGAAAAAAAACAAGTAAATTTATTTGGGAATTTTCTGATATCTCTGTTTTCCCTGAAAACATCTTTTAGTCCCTCAAAATGGATCCGGAAGTTTAGGACCCGAAAAAATGCCAAAAATAGTAAGTTGTACTACAATTAAGGAAACTGAAAAGAAACAATGGCAGGGGTCCAAGTGAAATAGGCAAGTTGCCACTAACATCCAATCTTGTATTATGGACTCTTTATATTTGTCGAATGGTGTTCTTCCTTACATTATATTCGGTGGATATGTGTTATTTCATATTGGTCATGCAATAGATTCAGAATTCCTCAAGGTATTAGTTTTTTCCTATTGTGAACCTTGTTGTATTGAACTTAGTTGAATATCTAACAGAAAAAACTATAAATTAAAGTGTATTTATAGGTAAACCTTAACTAAAGACATAGTTTGGTTGTAACAATCCCGCTTAAAATCCATGTAATAAAGGAAAAATAAGACCAAGGTCATGGGACACATACTCCAAGCTAAATGGTGGGAAAAGAATCCTAGTGGGGTGTCACATTAGATCTATTTATGGCTAAGGAAATTGACAAAGGCATTGGAAAAAGGTAAACAAGCATTAATTGGCATTTATTTATGAAATAATGGAAAATAGGAGAAAACGAAGGTGAAAGGTCACATAATTGCATGTGAGGAAAATTGAAAGAAAATAGACAAAAATGAAGAAAATATAGACCTCAATAATAAAAATGATTATGTGGATTAGTTCATGGGTTTTTTAAATTCAAATTTTGTCAGTTCTAGCTTGGGGATCTCTCTCTATTCTCTCTCTCTCATACTCTTTTACACTTAGAGTTTCTTGGAGCATTGTGGCATGCTTTTGATTTCAAGAAATAAGGTAAAGGAAAAGAAGGGAAGCGTCACGGGGTGGTGGGATCATCATCCACAACTGGATTTATTTGTAGGTATCGAGTTGCATGTATCATTTCCTTTCTAGTTTTTGCATACATGGTATATGCATGTGGTTATTTGGTTATGATCTATCATTGACATGGAGGAATGCTTGGATTGACAATGGTTTTTCCTAGCCTTGCCATTTCCTCAATAACCATGGTGTTGTGGATTTTTCCACTTGTTGTTTATGATTGGTGCTCAGGTTCCTTATGGATATGGGTTGAGTTACTAGTTCTTGGAGCCTTGGTTGGAAAAATGTTCTATAGGCCTTGGAACAACTTGGGTTGACTTACTACTCTTGGAAGCCTTGGTTGGAAAAAAGTTTTGGAGCCCTTGGTGGTTTAAGTTATTAGTCCTAGTGTTAATTTTAGGTATGTTCTATTCTTAGAGAAATTTATTTCAATTTTCACAGTTAGCTCCATATATTTTCTAGATTAGCAATCACATCAGCATTAAAGTAAATTGCAAATAGAACATAAACGTAAATCATAGAAGACAAGCCAAGACAAGTGGACAAAATATGTGGCACTAGCTAGGCACAAACCCCAATGTGGGGAACCCTTGATCAATTCTTCTTATATGTTCTTCAATAGTTCAGCAGAGGGAGAGAGAGATAGTACGTTTACAACAGAAGTCAACAATTTGACTTATCTAGATAAGAGCATAGATCATCTCTAAGTAGATGATACATGAGATTAGTTGAAGACATGCTACTTCAACTGATTCTCTAAGGTGACTCCTTCACCTATCATTGTGCTGCATTTCATCATCATGTTGCACCTCACCACGCTGCACCCATCATCAGTATGCTGCATCTCAACACGCTTCATTAATCATGATTGTACCCATTGTTGTACTGCATTATGTGCCATTGTTGCACCATGTTTCCATCCTGACCTATGTGTTGGTTGCACCTTGCTTGCTTGTTGTCCCTTGCTTGCTTGTTGTCCCTAGCATGCTTGTTTTCCCTAGCATGTTTGTTGTCCTTATCATGCTTGCTGCTGTATGCTAGTTGTCCCTTGCATGCTAGCTGTAAAATTGCATGTTTGGTGTATTTTTTGCTAAGTACCATACAACTGTCCCTATGTTAGTTAGTTGTCCCTTGCATGTTGCTCTCCTTCGGAGGTAGATGCTTCGGCTGTTTTGGTAGTTCCTGGTAGTTCTGGCAGTTCTAGCTCTTCTCGGTAGTTCTGATAGTTCCAGCTATTCTCGATAGTTCCTGTTGGCATTATGACAGAGGTTCAGCGCTATGACACAGGTGTTTTCCTTGATGGCAACTCACTCAAATGACAGATCACAAGTTCAAGCTCTGAGAATGAAAGAAAAATATATATACGCAGGTTCCTCTTAACCAAGTCGCGTATACATGCATGTTTGACGATCAAAAGGCGCGTATATGTATGCACGCACTTTCATGCAAGGAAAAGCACGTACATGTGGGAAAACTTATTTTTGGTCCGTGTTATTTAGTCCTTGGTATTTGAACCTATGGTTTTGGACCATGGTATCTTTTCAAAAGTGTTGAACCCAGGTATTTGGTCCCAGGTAATGGTTCTAAGTGGTTTTGGTCCATGGTATTGAGTAAGGCCTAAGACTATAAAAGGAGGAGAAGATCATTCGGCAGATTCACTGAAGTATTGAATATCTTATGAAGAGCAAGATCTAGAATACTGGTCATTGGGTTATTGTGCATAGCTGGATCTAAACCAAGGAGGAACCTAAGTGCTAGAAGAAGGATAAGTTCTATTGAAGGGTCAAGATCTTAAGGCTTGAAAAGAAGTATATTTTTGTGATTTTTGATCTGTTATATTTGGTGTATGACTTGATCTATAAATATGATAATCTTGGTATAACTGATGTCTGAAGATTTGAAAAGGGTAAATTATCTTTTATAGATCTGTATGCAGATTTGACATTGCAAAGGCGCGTATACACGCAGGTTCGGTAATTCAAAGAAGCGTATACGCAGGTTTTCCTTAATACAGAAGTGTATGCATGTAGGTTTCACATATTGAAGTAGCATACATCTCGCAAAATATGTTTTAGCTACTTCTATTTATTTTTGCAATGTTCTGGGTTCAGAATTGGTGTCTGGTTACTATTACTATTTTCTAGTTACAACATTCAGAGAAGTGATTGTTTGAATCAGTTTTTGGTTGGTTAAAAGGAGATTGGTTGATGTAGATATATTTGATGTTTGATTGATGTCATTGATGGATCCAGTCTGAAAATTTATGAAACGTGTTCCCTGGAAGAAAGAGAAGGTTGTAGCCTTCTGTAGGTCAGCACCTATGTACTAGTACATTAGCTAGTACAAGAGCTAAGGGGGTTGTAGCTCCCTTCCAGGAGAAGCTGGAGAACGAGAGAAGGTTGTAGCCTTTTGCAGGTAGGAGCCTGCATACTGGTATAAGACTGCACCAATACAACTATGTTGTAAAAATAAGTTTCTTATTGAAAGAAGATAAAGATGAATTGCAGCAGGTGGTTTTCACCCACATTGGGTTTCCACCTAATATCTTGTGTTTATGTGTGTGATGATCTGTTCTGTTTTACTACACTTGTTTACTGTTCTTAAGGTTAATGAAGTTTTGATGCACTGATTAAAGATCAACATTTAATGAATCATAAGTTTACTGATATACACTGGTTGCTTTAGACACAGTTGCATATATACGCAGTTTTCCATAACTGAAGTAGCGTATACAAATCTGATTGTGAAATGAAAATTAATTGATTTAATAATATTGATTCACCCCCCTCTTAGTATTATTTCCAACAATTGGTATCAAAGCAGTCCCTTCAGAAGAAGCTTGATCACTTGAAGGAAGATCTATCATCATGAGAAACTACAAAAAAGAGGCATCTATCAGGCCACCAATCTTTGATGGGAGCAACTTCGTCTATTGGAAGGTAAGAATCACAAACTATCTTCAATCTCTTGGTACAGAAGTTTGGGATATCATGGAAACAACATACACATTTCCATCAACAACTCCTACAGATATGACTGGTAAGAAACAGTATGAAACAAATGCAAAGGCTATCAATACTCTATTAGGGAGTTTATCTCAATTAGAATTTGTCAAGGTTATGCAGCTCAAAACCACAAAAGAAATATGGGACAAGATCGTTCTCAGCTGTGAAGGAGATGATCAGGTAAAACGTGCAAAACTACAAACTCTCAGAATTCAATATGAAAATCTCAGAATGCACAATGATGAAAGTGTGGCTAATTATTTCTTACGTATAGATGAGATTGTTAATCGTATGAAAAACTTGGGTGAAGAAATAAAAGAAGTTACTTTGGTTGAAAAAGTGCTAAGATCCTTGTCTTCTAAGTTTGAATCAAAAGTTTCTGCCATAGAAGAAAAGCAGGATCTACAAAGCATTACCATGTCACGGCTGCATGGAATCCTAACTGCTTTCGAAATGAGAAAAGGGGGGCCATCAGACAAGAGAGAAGTCGCATTCAAAGCTTCAGGAAAAGGAGATTACAATGAATCGGGACATATGTCGGAAGGAGAGGAAGAATCAAACTTTGTCAAGAAACTTCAACGTGGTTCTGGAAGATTCAGAGGTAAGCTACCTTTCAAATGCTTTGCTTGTGGAAGAGTTGGTCACTATGCAGCCAAGTGTCCTCACAAAGAAAAGCTTGACAAAGGTAAGGAACCAATTAGATGGAAAAGAAAACATAATGTAAGTAAGAAGAGCTATTATACTCATGAAGATAGTGATGGATTTTCAATTAGTGATGAAGATGAGCAATGTAATGATTATAGACTTTTTGATGGCTTTTGAAGATGATGATTTCTTGGATGTTATAGATGAATATGATCTCTATGAAGAAATTTCTAAACTTAAAATCCATTTAGAAGAAAAGAGTATGATCATAGATACCCTGACAGTCCAACTTGCTGAAAGGGAAAAACACAATGAAAAGTTAGAATGTGAAATTGTGGGACTTAGAAAAGGTATTGAGAAAACAAAAGCTCTTAATCTTAGATTTGCTAAAGGATCTGAAACTTTAGATGAGATTATCAAAGTGCAACATTCTCCTCTAATCAAGACGAGTCTCGGATATTCTGAAGAAGCATCTCAAGCACAGAAGCCATCCACCTCCAAAAGTTATCTTGATGCAGCAAGGAAAAGTGAACAGGTTCACAATCGATAGCAAAAAGTAGATCAATAGGTAAATAAGGGTCAATCTAATTTAAGGATGAAAAAATATCACCAAGTAAATCGGGGGCAATCTACTTCACGGATGAACAAAAGCTACAACTAACCACAGGTAAATCATTCTCAATTTGCCTCAAGAATAAATGCCTATGGAAACTACAATCACCAAGACGGTAGGTTTGATAATCGAAGGAATTTCTTCAATGGCCAATGTTTCTCTTGTCATAACTTTGGACACAAAGCAGCTCAATGTGTTGCCTACAAGACCATCATGACCAGAGAAGCACGAAATCAAGGGAGTGTGACTGGAATCATGAAAATAACCTACAATAACTTTTCTCCTCTTGAAAATGAAATAGAATGTTCTATTTGTAACAACTTTAGTCATAAATATTTTGAATGCAGGAGTAGGTTTCGGCAAACAACTCAGAAGGAGCAAGCTTCATTGAGTCCCAAAACATGGAGAAACAAAGAACCACAACCAAAAAGTTGTGGTATAGCCTTATATGCAGAAGGACAGGAAAATTAGTGGTACATGGATAGTGGATGCTCGAAACATATGACAGGTGATAAAGAAAAACTTTAGTCATATAGTGCTTTAGAAAAGGAAAGGAAGGTATCATTTGGAAATGACACCCCTACACTCATAAAAGGTAAAGGTTCTGTTCTTTTGAAAGAAAAGGCCACAACTAGAAATGTCATGTATGTTGATGACTTAAAGCATAATCTATTGAGTGTCAGTCAAATGTGTGATCAAGGAAATGAGGTAATATTTCGATCAAATGGATGTATTGTTCGTAAGCTTGATACAGGAGAAACAATGATCAAAGGCATGAGAAATCCTAATAATTTATACATACTCAAGGGAGGAAAACAAAAATGCTATCTAAGCAAGAATGATGAACACTGGCTATGGCACAGAAGATTGGGACATCTAAGCTTCTCTCAGATAAGGAAAGCATGCAAATATCAGGCGGTTTGTGATCTCTCTAACATCAAAATTCCAGACAATACAATATGCAAATCATGTCAGTTTGGTAAGCAAACCAGAACTAATTTTCCTGAGAAGGAAGGATCAGCTAGTAAGCCACTTGAACTTGTCCATACTGATGTATGTGGTCCATCTAGGAAAAGGTCACCTCGAGGAGAAGAATACTTTGTATTAATCATTGACAACTTTTCCAGGATGTGTTGGATGGGACTCCTAAAGCATAAAGACGAAGCTTTTGAAAAGTTCAAAGCATTCAAAGCCTTGGTTGAAAATGAATCAGATTGCAGAATCAAATGCCTCATGTCTGATCGAGGAGGTGAATTTACCTCGGATGAATTCTTCAATTTTTATGAAGAACATGGAATAAGAAGGGAATTCTCTACTGCAAGGACTCCTCAGCAAAATGGAGTAGTATAAAGGATGAACAGAATGGTTCAGTAAATGGCTCATGCTATGCTTGATGAGTCTGGAACTCTTGCAACCTTCTAGGGTGAAGTTGCATTTACTGCCGTTACTATTCTCAACAAGACAAACGTCTGGGTAAACAGCATGCAAACTCCTCATGAACTTTGGTATTGTAAGACTCCTACAGTAAAATACTTCAAAAAATTTGGAAGCAAATGTTACATCAAAAGGACTAATGAAAACCTTGGAAAGTTTGATCCTAGAGCAGATGAAGGCATTCTCCTTGGTTACTCTCCCCACAACAAAGGATATAAGTGTTACAATAAAATACTTGGAAAAATTGGTTAAAGTATTGATGCAGTGTTCGATGAAGAAGGAAATATTCCTAGGTAGGTAAAATCTGAAGATTTCGAAGATGATCAGGACTATCCTTCAACATCCAATCAGACTTATGATGAAGAAGAAACATATGAGGCACCAGAAGAATAGATAAGGGTAGAATAAAAGACTCCATCCAGGTATGTACAGAAGAATCATCCAGAGACTCAAATTTTGGGACAGAAAGAGGCAGGTGTACAAACAAGAAGAACTATTTCAGAAGCTTCAAGTTATCTAGCATTGCTTTCCTCCACTAAACCATGAAATGTAAGTGAAGCATGCAAAGATGAATGCTGGGTCAAGGCCATGAATGAAGAACTTGATCAGATTGAAAAGAATAACACTTGGGAGTTGGTTCCAAGACAAAATGATAAGAATGCCATAGGGACCAAATGGATATTCAAAAACAAGCTAAATGAAAATGGAGATGTTATTAGAAATAAGGCCAGACTTGTTTGTAAAGGGTATGCTCAACAAGAAGGTATAGACTTTGAAGAAAATTTTGCACCGGTTGCTAGACTAGAAGCCATAAGAATGTTCCTTGCTCTTTCTAGCTATCAGAAGTTCAAAATATTTCAAATGGATGTGAAATCTTCCTTTCAAAATGGAGACTTAGAAGAAGAAGTGTATATTGAGCAACTAGATGGATTCATCCTTGGAAATGATCCAAAACTTGTATGCAGACTTAAGAAGGCACTCAATGGTCTTAAACAGGCTCTAAGGGCTTGGTATTATCGTCTAGAAAAATACCTCCATCAACAAGGTTTTTCAAAAGGATCAGTAGATAGCAATCTATATATAAAAATTGAGAATGATAAATTGCTAATACTTGTTGTGTATGTTGATGATATCATCTTTGGTAGCAATGAAGAAGCCATGAGTCAAAACTTTTCTTTGGTGATGCAAAAAGAATTTGAAATGTCCTTGCTTGGTGAACTGACATACTTTCTTGGTTTACAAGTCCAACAAAATAAAGATGTATATTTTTATCACAAACCAAGTACCTCAAGCAGATCTTGAATAAATATGGCATGGAAGATTCGAAATCAGTATGTACCCCTATGGTAATAGGATGCAGACTTAGCGCAAATGATGATTCAGCAACAGTACATCAACCAACCTATAGATCCATGATTGGTAGTCTGCTCTATCTGACAGGTACCTGACCAGACATCATGCATGTAGTGGGAATAGTTGGATGATTCTAGGCAAATCCAAAAGAAGCTCATCTTCAGGAAGTTAAAAGGATATTCAAATATCCTCAAGGAACACAAAACTATGGCTTATGGTATCCTAGAGATACAGATCTCACACTTCATGCATATACAGATGCAGATTGGGTAGGAAGCGTGGATGATAGAAAAAGCACTAGTGGTGGTGCATTCTTTATGGGTCCCAGATTAGTATCTTGGTTCAGCAAGAAACAAAGTTCAATTGCTTTATCTACAACTGAAGCGGAATATGTGGCTGCTGCATCTTGCTGCACACATCTCCTTTGGATGATGCAAACTTTGCAAGATTTTCAAATCACTTGTACTCCACCTATCTCCATTTTATGCAATAATGCAAGTGCAATCAATATTTCAAAGAATCCTGTCATGCATTCAAAGACCAAGCACATACCTATCAAATATCATTTTCTTTGAGAACAAATGCTTGAACAAAAGGTCAAATTGGAGTATGTTCCCTCCAAGAAATAGGTCGTTGATATACTCACCAAACCACTGCCTAGGGAGACATTTGAATACCTCAAACATAAGTTGGGAGTAGTTGATGCATCATCTTGCTATTGAAATTTTTCTGTTTCAGAGAAAAGTAGTTGTACACAAGTTTCATGTGAAGCATCTGCGTACATATGCTGGTTTTTGTGGATACAGTCGTGTATATGTTGATTTGAAGACAAACAATGGGCCAGACTTAGGATGAAAAGAGTCTGATATGGGTCTAACAAAGACCGTTTGGCACAGGTTCAGGGGGATCATATATACTTCTAATAATGCATTGTTGGCATTATCTTAGAAGATCTTGGTTTAAGTTCACAGTTGTTTTTGGTTTCAAGTGGAACAGGTGCAGAGGGAGAACATGGTTGCTGGTCTGAATGATGATTGAAAGATGCTGCTAATAATAGTTGTCGATGACTATCATAATCTTGTTGTAGATATTTTGTCTCTATGTCATGTATTTATTTTCTTATCAAGGTCATGTAACGACCTACTTTGGTTTCCCCACTATGCCTGGGATGAATGATGCAATGTTCTTGTTTTATCATGTGTAAACCTTTGGTGTATCCCCACTTGGTCGGGAGATGGATGTATGTATGAGCCTTTGGTTATAGGAAGGTCATTTATGATGTATAAAGTCATGTTTATTCTTGTAGAACATCTTCTTGCATACCTTGCCTACAATCATGGGGAGCATGGATAGCATAGAAGAGCAGAGATTTCTGCATGTACTTAGGGGGATCATAACCCTTTGCACTTGATGACAAAGGGGGAGAATGACTTTGAGTGACTTGGCGTTGCCATCAAGTCCAAAGGGGGAGATTATTGGCATTATGACACAGGTTCAGCACTATGACATAGGTGTTGCCCTTGATGGAAACTCACTCAAATGACAGATCACAAGTTCAGGCTCTCGGAATGAAAGAAAAAGATATATACGCAGGTTCCTCTTAACCAAGTCGCATATACATGCATGTTTGACGATAAAAAGGCGTGTATACTTATGCACACAGTTTCATGCAAGGAAAAGTGCGTACATGTGGGAAAAATTATTTTTGGTCCATTTTATTTAGTCCTTGGTATTTGAACCTATGGTTTTGGACCATGGTATCTCGTCAGAAGTGCTGAACCCAGGTATTTGGTCCAAGGTAATGATTCTAAGTGGTTTTGGTCCATGGTATTGAGTAAGGCCTAAGACTACAAAAGGAGGAGAAGATCATTAGGCAGATTCACTAAAGTATTGAATATCTTATGAAGAGCAAGATCTAGAATACTGGTCATTGGATTATGGTGCATAGTTGGATCTGAACCAAGGAGGAACCTGAGCACTAGAAGAAGGATAAGTTCTATTGAAGGGTCAAGATCTTAAGGCTTGAAGAGAAGTATCTTCGTGTGATTTTTGATCTTTTATATTTGGCACATGACTTGATCTATAAATCTGATAATCTGGGTATAACTGATGTCTGAATATTTGAAAAGGGTAAAGTATCTTTTCTAGATCTGTACGCAGATTTGGCATTGCAAAGGCGCGTATACACGTAGGTTCGGTAATTCAAAGAAGCGTATATACAGATTTGCCTTAATACATAAGCGTATGCACATAGGTTTCACATATTGAAGTAGCATACGTCTCACAAAATATGTTTTAGCTACTTCTGTTTATTGTTGTCGTGTTCTGGGTTCAGAATTGGTGTCTGGTTACTGTTACTATTTTCTAGTTACAGCATTCAGAGAAGTGATTGTTTGAATCAGTTTTTGGTTGGTGAAAAGGAGATTGGTTGACGCAGATATATTTGATATTTGATTAATGTCATTGATTGATCTAGTCTGAAAATTTATGAAACGTGGTCCCTAGAAGAAAGAGAAGGTTGTAGCCTTCTGTAGGTCAGCACCTACGTACTAGTACATCAGCTAGTACGAGAGTTAAGGGGGTTGTAGCTCCCTTCCAGGAGAAGCTGGAGAACGAGAGAAGGTTGTAGCCTTCTGTAGGTAGGAGCCTGCATACTGGTATAAGACTGCACCAGTACAGATATATTGTAAAAATAAGTTTCTTATTAAAAGAAGATAGAGACGAATTGCAGCAGGTGGTTTTCACCCACATTGGGTTTCCACCTTATATCTTGTGTTTATGTGTGTGATGATATGTTCTGTTTTACTGCACTTGTTTACTATTCTTAAGGTTAATGAAGTTTTGATGCACTGAATAAAAATCAACATTTAATGAATCATAAGTTTATTGATATACGCTGGTTGCTTTAGACACAGTTGCGTATATACGCAGTTTCCCATAACTGAAGTAGCGTATACAAATCTGATTGTGAAATGAAAATTAATTGATTTGATAATACTAATTCACCCTCCTCTCAGTATTATTTCCAACAGTTCCAGTAGTTCCAACTTTTCTGGCTTTTCCAACAGTTCCAACTTTTTTGGCAATTCTGGCTTTTCCTGGTTTTCCGGCAGTTCCGACTTTTCTGACAGTTCCGGCTTTTCTGGCTTTTTTGGCAGTTTTAGCTTTTCTGGCTTTTCCTGCTTTTCTAGCAGTTCTGGATTTTCTAGCAGCTCCAGATTTTCTAGCTTTTCCGTCTTTTCCGCATTTCCGGCATTTCTGGCTTTTCCATATTTTCCAGCAATTCCAACTTTTCTACTAGTTCCGTCTTTTCCAGTAGTTCCAGTAGTTCTGACTTTTCCAACTTTTCTGGCAGTTCTGGCTTCTCCGGCAGTTCCGGCTTTTTCGGCAATTTTGGTTTTTCCGGCTTTTCTGGCTTTTCCGACTTTTTCAGCAGTTCTAGCAATTCCAACATTTCCGGCAATTCCGACGTTTCCAGCTTTTCCGACAGTTCTGAATTTTTCGGCAGTTCCAGATTTTTTGGCTTTTCTGGGTTTTTGAGCAACATATAGCTTATTCTCCCATGATTGCATTTAGATCTAGGGCATGTTATCTAGGGCAGTGTATACCCTATGGCACTCCCTCTAGCTCTCATCTTCATCAAACCCAAAACAGGATGAAGTGAGATCACAAGAGTGAGTGTGTGTGTGACAAATGACTTCAAGCCATCTTCTATTTATACTAAAACGTATAGGTTGAATAGACATGATTTTTGGGCTTCTGAGCCTACATAAGTTGTTGGCCGACTTGACAATTTGTCGATAATCAAAATAAATTCATATCTTCATAAGTACTTATCGAAATCGAATGATCTTTAGATCAATCCTACACCTTTCGATGAGAGGGATCCAATAAAACTATTAGCTACCATAAATAAGATGACCCACATGGATTTTGGACCTAGTTTCCCATTTTAACACTCCCTCTCAACTAGGGAGAACTCCATCCGCTAATCCATATGACCAACTGTACTATCTCTGCCATCAATGCCCTGCGCTGCTCTGATCTGCTGAGAAGTTCTCTGCTCTGCTCTACTGAACCATGAAGAAGAAGAATTGATCGAGAATGTCTCATACCATTCTCTACTGACCCGAAGTCAGTTTCATCTAAAGAGAGTGTGTCTCATCAGTCTTACTGACCCGAAGTCAGTTTTATTGATCCCATATCAATATCACAAGAGAGTGTCTTAAACCACTCATATTGATCCCAAATCAGTTTCATTGATCCCAAATCAATATCACAAGAGAGTGTCTCAAACCACTCATACTGATTCTAGATGAGTTTCATTGGTCTCAAATCAATGGAGGTCATCCTAACATAGGGAGTATGGTAGATGAAACGATGCATCCATCGATATAACTACTATGGTCCCTATCTTCATTTCCCTACTCATTGTTCAAATTAGAGGTACTTCCCATGAGTCCCAGACTGCATGGGTAGGATGCCTCGATAGGAGAACGAATCATCTTGTCAGTGGATGCCACAGAGAATGAATCATCATGGCCCATAGTCGCCACGAACAATGAATCATCATGGCCCACAGGAGAACAAATCATCCTATTCCACAGTCGCCATGGAGAACGAATCATCCTGGCCCACAAGAGAACAAATCATTATGTTCTATAGTTGCTATGGAGAACAAATCATCCTGGCCCATAGGAGAACGAATCATCCTGTTCCATAGTCGCCACGGAGAATGAATCATCCTGGCCCACAGGAGAACGAATCATCCTATTCCACAGTCACCATAGAGAACGAATCATCATATCCCACAGGAGAACGAATCATCATGTTCCACAGTTGCCACGAAGAACAAATCATCTTGGCCCACAGGAGAACGAATCATCCTGTTCCATAGCGCACCACCAAGGGAGGGTGAGTCTCCCTGTGGTCGTATGTTGCTCCAGTAAGTACCCAAATCCCCCTAGAGCTCCTAGAGCTCAATGCATGCAACATGCAGGACCCTTATAAGAAGGTCTCTCAACAACTCCAAGTCGTTTAGGAAAGTTACAAATTTGACCATTCCCTGGGGCTTTGACAAAAAAATTTTGCAACCTATACATCAGTCTCAATGTGATGGAGCCTCCTCGCTCATTGACTTACCATATCCCAAATAAGGCAGTATTTGATGTCTATCTGCAGGAGCAATTATCGAATATGGGGTTCCTCAATAATTGAATCCCACCTCTGGTTATCATGGAGAATATTCATCATGTGTACAAACAGCTCACTTAAGAGCTTCTGCAACCATGCAGCTTCACACAAGATCATACTCGTAGCTGTGTATTTAGTCTCGGTGGTGCTTATAGCAACCGATTTGTACTTCCTACTCATCCATGATATCAAAGCAGAATCCAAAGAGAACTAGCACTGAGAAGTGCTCTAGTGATCCTCCATACTGCTTGCCCATTCAGCATTCGAATAATCATGCAATTTCATATTTCCGGCAGTGTATCTCAATCCATGAGAGATTGTTCCCCAAAGATATCTCAGAAGATTATTGGAACCAATCCAATGAGGCTCAACCAAATATGAGCTCACCATGCTAACTGCAAAACATATGTCTGGACAAAAGTTCACCAAGAACATCAACACAAATGAGTTTATGAAACTCAGAGGCATTTCCCAAATCTGGGCCAACATCACTACCATATAACTTCTGAAAGTTAATATCCTCGAGGTAGTCACAGGCTTGCAGTTTATCATTCCACATTTGGAATCCAACTCCCTCTTACTTCTGCAAATGAGAGGGTCTGCACCTGTCAGAAATAGGTCATCCTCATAAGGTGCCGATATGAGAGGTCTATCATCCACAACCTTCAGGTAATGGTTTGGATCGGTTTCATTCCTAGTGAATCTCAACTTCATCTAATAGCTATCAATCCTCTCATACTATGCCCGGGGAGTTTTGCTTCAAGCCATAAAGGGCTTTCTTCCACCTGTATACATGATATTCTTGATCATGAATCTCAAACTCCTCGGGTTGTTCCAAACCTGTGGACCTGCTATATGAGGGGAATGGTTCCCTTTTAAGATTTTCCTTTGGTACATCTTATACATGTACTTCCATGCTCTTTTTGAATTTAGGCATCCCTATCACCATCTGACTCATAGACCTTTGGTACTATGTGTCAATGGACATGGTCCCCAGCAGACTTCCTGCAACTTGATACAACCCTGAACTTAAAAACATCTTTGAAAATTCTATTTTCAAACACGTACCTTTCCATCGATGAGTGCCACCCTAAAACCTTTGACTTCCATTGTTGAAATGGACACTCAGTTCTTCTTGCGATCAAGTACATAAAATAGATTTTGTAATTGAATTGAGTTACCCTCATTCAATTTAGGGATAACATTCCCTACACCCTTTCCAAGATAGGTGGCATCGGCTCCAAGTATAATCCCAAGATTGTTTCCATCTCTACCAAATTAAAGAGTGCACCCATCTATCCGATGAAGTGCCTTGAAGCACTACAATCAATAAGCCAGATTCCCAAAGAATCTGAAGGAGAGGGCCAATACAAGATAACGCTTCTTTATCTTATCAGAAACAACATTTGACTCTTCATACCTGGGGTTCCTTGCTTTCTTTGAAGAGTCGACCATTTCTTTGATGACCTACATTACCTGTCATTCCTTTGATCATTGAAGATGTCCCTGGAATGATTGTTATCTTCATCAAGAGATGTGTCTCTACCATTCGGACACTCCTTCACATAATGGCCGAACTTATTGCAACCAAGGCATCCGCTTTTCCTTCCACCCTTAGATCCGAACTTCCCAATGAAGTTATCTTTATGTAGGCCATCAGAAACTTTCGTTGTGCCATTTCGATGATATTCTCTGCTTCCACTTCACCCTTAGTGAATTTGAAGAGGGATGAGGGATCCACTGATCCTTTTGTCCTTTCCCAACTGTCTTTGGTGATTGCTCTTTCACTCTTGCTTGGGCATTGTCTTCACCT
>APFE030439595.1:4430-42036 GCA_000404065.3 Pinus taeda | reverse complement strand
GAATCAATATTCCTTTTCAATTGTTACTTTTACCAATTAGATCACTTATATTTAGAATACAAAATGAACAATAAGAATAAATGCTTTTATTATTTTATCCAATAAATCAAGTACAATATATGTAGGGCTCCAACCCTAGATGAAGACACCGATCTTCAATCTCCCAAGCTCCAACATGTATTTGCCAAGCACCGACTTGGACTTCCAAGGCTCCAACCTTGTCAATTTTGAGGCACCAACCTCATCTTTTCGAGGCTATGACCTCTTGGGATCCAACCCTTACTTTACTTCGTCAAGATGTATTTGGTTATACATCACGACTCCCAATGTATTCTTCAAAAAGCCCTATCAATCTTCAGTTATGCCTTCACTTAGTATCCACGTCACATCATCAATGACAACCTTTTTCTTCACATGAAGGTATCACCACTGCTTTTCATGTTTCCCAAACAAAACTTCTTCAAGGTCACCTCATGATGGCTTCAATGCATCATGGTCTTCAATGATCTCCACAAATCTTCAATATGTTGCTTCACAAAGTTCTCCAACTCTTCCCTATTTTGTTCTCAAGAGAATACTTCAATAATATCTATTTGTCCAATCCCAATATATCGACACTTTGACCATGAAAACTATGAGAACTTTGACCATGGAAGCTTCAACCATGGAAACTACGACAGCTTTGACCATTGTAGCTTCAACCACGACAACTTCGACCACAACAACTACGACAAATTCGAGCACAAAAAATATGGCAGCTTCGACCACGGAAACTATTATAACTTCGACCACGACAACTACAACAACTTCTATGCTTCTATCTTGAACCCATGGGAGACTATTTAACCCAAGAACAATTTCAGAAACTTGTATTTCTTGTTTTTCTAGGCTACGACTCATTCTCTACCTCTTGTCTTGTCTCCATCGAAAAATATGAGCTTGAATGAAAGAATTTAGGTTTATATTTATAGTGGTTTTTCCATATTCTGAAGGAACACATCTCTTTGACAAGGGCTATCAGCCTACTAAAGTAAGCTTGGACAGTTTTATAATTTTTGACATATGTTGATTTCAAAAATTTATTTCTCCTCAACAGTAAGGAATTAGGAGTCAAGCGAGTACTCATTGAAAATATTATGACCTCCTCTATAAGATGATATAGTATTCCCTTCAAGATATGACCTCTAATGATGGAAATTTAATTTTTCTTTCATTATATGCATATTTTTTCATAGCAACCCTATTAAATAATTTCTTGTATGGAATTAGAGCATCAAGTGGATTATTATTTTCTCACTATTTTGACATGCTAGTGCATGTGATCTTCATGCATTAGGATTGCATACAAGGACTAGGGTTTCTTGACATATTCATATATCTAGGGTTACTAGACTAGGGCTTCATCACATGGGAATTATGAGCAACATTCAACAAGCCTACAGTGCCTTCAATATGTCTTCATGGGCATCTTCAACAAGGCAACTTATTTCTTAGGGAATCTCCAACAAAGCTTGGGAAATGCATAAAAGGGAAAGTTATTGGCTTTCCATCATTAATGACCGACATTAACTTCAACAATGAAAACATGATATCATAATGACATCATTGCTAGTGATTCGTTACGGCAAGTGCATATAGATTTTCTTTAATATATTCACGCACCTAGGGTCTAGTCAAGTAGTTAGGGTTTAGGTCTCCTAGGGTTTACACAATATCTAGGGTTAGGGTTTGTTTCAAAAATTCAACTCTGATGCCATCAATGACAGATTTATTCAACACACCTCTCTACGCAAGAAGCCTTTCTCTTCTTTCACCTTTATTTGATTTTTTTTCATTTTTCAAAGAACTGTGCATAGGCATTTATTTATTTCATGAGGCAGAAGAGGGATCCCTACTTATTGAGAGTAGAAGAGGTTGTTTGCTCAGAGAAGGATGTTATATATATACCTCGGACATACTTGTTAATGTTTCCCCCTCACCTTACTCTACTTGACTGAGTTGACAAAGATTAACTGAAAACATAAAACCGATTAGAGTAGGCGATACTATTTGAAAGTTCAAGTGTTCTATTTTCACCAAGATTCACTCTGAAAAGAACATATTTTCCATCAGGGTATCATCGACTGAAGAAACACATTCTCTTCATGAAGAGAGGGGATAAACAGATAACCAAATGTTGATAGTTGTACAAGTCCTCTTGTGTTTCACCCTACTTGTCTCAAGAGCCAAACACGGTTTCATGGGAAAGCTAATCCTACGAGTGCATAAACAAACAAACAAGCAAGAAAAATACATAAGTTAAAAAAATAAAAATAAAAACATGAAATCAAACATTATTCCTACTTCTAAGATAAACAGTGCATGGGCCCACTCACGTGAAGTGATATTTCCAATGCAACCACTGACGCATTGGTTGGCCCATGTAGGTGAAGGCATGGTTGACAAGAAATATATTTAGGTAAACCAACAAGAAAAAAAGATAAAACAATGAAGACCAACACACTCGTAGTTTAAATGCGTCCACATAAAAGAAAAGAGGAAAATCACATGACAGACACTCTACAGTTGTACCATGGTGTTGTATCACACTATGTGCATATGACAAGCATGTCCACTCTTTTGACCTTGACAAATGAGTAAACATGGAGAAAGAAGAAAAAAAAAAATTAGCAATATGACTCGCTATGTATGACTCCTCCAATGCGTGAGCAATAGGATCATGTGATTCTGGTGAAGGATGTAAGATCTATGGATGATATTTATTTTCAATGCAAACATGAGAGTGATGAGGAGCCTAGGGTGATTGAACATATTTTTGATCAGAAGTGGAACTCTCCTCAAGGCTACGAGAACCTAACATAACCATCAGCTCGGGCTAAAGTTCCTTGATATCTTGAGGGGTTTCCACTTCATTAGAAGATAGATCATCAAATATTGGTGGCTTAGAAAGATCAATAGCAAGTGAATCTGAATCATGATCAAATGAGTGAGTGAAAAGATCATGACAGCCACGATCAGAAAATTTGAGATGTACATGAACATCCTCATGATCTGACGAATCATATAGAGGGGTTGACGAGAAAGAAAAATTTTCACCCTCTCAATTTCCAGAAATGAAAGATGAAAGATTGGGTGGATTCATAAAGAAATATTTGTCCTCTCCACAATCAAATGACATACTGACATCCTACGCGTTCTGTGAATGATCAGAAGTAGAAACATCCAGTGATGGGTTTTCACAAGAAAAAACAGAAATGGAAGAATAAAAAAAATATGTTAAGATAAAGTGGATGAGGCGCAGACGGGAGGACGTCATCCTTCACTACAAATTATTCTTCAAATTCCCCCACATACTCATAAAAAATGATAGTGCAGGTTGGCTTCTCAACACCAAATTCATTGACAACTTGATCCTTATGAACAACAAACGTGGAGTCCAGAACGGATGAACACAACACAGTACAATCCAGAAGATCAAAGGAACTAGAGGATGGAGATTGAGAAAACGAGATCACATGACAACCATCAGGGTTGCAGTCCAAATCTGGAAAAATGTCTAGAGCAAGTGGGGAGGGAGGAGGTGATAATTCAATAGATTGGTTCAAACTTCTCCCACCTCATCCTACAAAGCTAGAGATATTTGATGAGAAGAGGATGAAGCGTCACTTGTGACAATAATCTTGTTCGTCTTAGATTTGGAAGCTCTAACACTGAGGTATGTTGAGAAATTTCCAATCCATTTAGAAATTTACTTAAATAAATGAAATCAATTGACAGAATTAAGAAGTAATGAAATACATACATGAATTCCACACCAATGAAAGTAAATCATCTATAAAACTGTAAAGCCGAATAATTAAACTTGCAGTAAAGGAAAAGTAAAAGTATAACACAGGGAACGACAATGAAATCCACCAGTGATCGGGCCCAAGCCGCCAACAAATACTTCTTAACTAATTCAGAATATCACGAGTGAACAACAACTCAAATTATGTATTAATTATCAAATTCAAATGTCATTACAATGCATTGTGCTCTTCAAAATCACGCTTCGTATATTACAATTACAATCCCCCTCAAAAGGGCGAGAAGTTCCCCTTTATAATCAAGAAGTAAAAGAGATAAATGCAATTCCTCAGGATCAGAAGATCCTGAGGAATTCACAACTAAATGCTATTATCGGACAACATTCCAACTTGCGTTGAGCCTCTTGATTCGTCCCCATAATATGCGCTCCTTTCCCCTATTTAGCATTTGTTGTTCAAACTTTTGAACAACAGTTGTTCCCTTTGCCAATTTCTGCATAAAAACAACGAAAGTTATCTTTGCTTAGTCAAACCATATCAAAAGCAATTTTATTCATTTATTATCGAAGTTTTATCAACATCTTACTGCATCAGGACACAAATGCATAAAAAGGAGGAAAACGATAGTGTAATCAAGAGTAAACTTATACCCATTGTACGGACCAACAGTAAGAGGACCCACATGTACAAAATATTTAAGCATACATCCAGGAAAAACAATTGTAGTTTCATGAGATCAGAGAAACATCACATACCTTAGCACCTGTGCAATGGTTCGCCAGAACTCAGGAAGGGAAGGCCCTTCAGATTCAAATAGACGAGTTGCGACGAAAAGCCTCAATCATCTCAACAAGAACACAACCTTGGGCTAGTGAATCTAGTCAACTCTCTTAGTTTTTTGAGAGTAAACTAAAAGGAATGCAGTAGATGCAATGAACCATTGGATTGGCAATCGAGGGGCTAACTACTGAGAAGTTGGTCGAAGAGGTTCGGTAGGCTGTCGTGCAGTGCACAGCAAAGCTTCAAGGATTGAAGGAAGAGTTCAACAACCTCAAAGTGTGCATCGAGGATGTACTAGCAGAGTGACTCAGGATGAGTCACATCTTTGTTTTGGGGGCCTATTGGGATGGGGTCCCCCAGGTCCAATTTTGTCTAAGTTTTGAATTTTATATTATTTTGAAGTCTTCGCAATTTGAGGATAAGAGTGTGCAAAATGCTAAGGGTTAAAAGGGGCTTTTATGAAGGTGAAAGGCCCTTATTTTGTAAAAGGATGGGTTGTTTTGATTATACAATGAACTCCACCTATGGTTCGCGGAAAATGGTAATGTAATGTAAAAGATATAAAAGGGAGTCATCTTGGAGTCGTTAGAGGTCAATCTTAGTTCATGAATGGGATTTTGAGTCTATTTTTTCTATAATTTTGTATTTTGGTGAAGGGGAAGGATCTTACAATTGAGTGCATGAAGACCTTGGTAAGTTTGTAACAGACTGCGTGGGCCCCTATAGTTGTGTGCACAAGGTTAGAAGATGTTCATGTATTGAATATCTGAAGTAATAAAGCAAATTTGAAGAAAATATATGTGTTCTTTGTTTATTTATTATGTTATGTGTCTTTATTCTCAGTTATTATTTATTTATCTGTTATATTTCTTTAATTTCATCACAAAGGTTCATACCTACTTTGGTTTAGTAACTTATGCATGTTAGAACACTTAAGAAAAGCTCGTATATCTAATTAAGTAGATATCACTTTAAGTCTTTGATTCAAAAGAAAAGAGTTTGTGAAGGCCAGATAGGGCCCTAATTTAAGGAAAATCCTTGTTCCTACATCACATAGCCTTTTAGATGCAAAACCCTAGTTCTAGCATCACCCAATACTACCTCGAGTGAAACTGTAGATTGCACTAAGAGGATTGTTGCCGAAAAGGCCGATAGTGTAGGGTTTTGTTGGTTAGCACAACTAACTCTAAACCTAGGTCCAAGACCCCTCAAGCCAAAAACTTCTCAAAACAAAAGGGGGAGGATAATGCCATCAATTCTAAATGGGGAGATTGATGGAAATTTTGTGATTGATGGCAAAGGAGTAGCAGCAAAGGTAAAGGAGCAAGAACAACGTAAAGGAGCAACAAGAGAAGCAAAGGAAAAGAGAAGCAACAAGTAACAATAAAGGATCAACAGGAAGTGTACACAATTAATTTATGCTAAAATGGTTTCACAGCTAATGTATGCACAAATGAACAAGAGTGACAAGCAAGATAAGTCTTCTAGCAAAGAAGTTGCGGCAAGGCATATTTGATATGTAGAAACAAGAACAAGGGTGATGGAAAAGAAGCATCTAACTAAAATGGAAAATGTTTTTGACTATGTTTCTTTTGTGAGAATACTTGTATAAATGTTGTAGAGATTATCTTTGAAGAAGATGTTGATGTAAAGATGCAAGGAAAAACAAAATCATGATCATTGTTGTGCTTCAAGGCAAAGGCAAAGAAATGGAAAAATATTGTGATGTAGGGCTATTTGAATATGAATGCAAGATTGTATTATTTCCTGTTGTTATCACTCAGGTTTTCCCAGAAGTTGTAAGAAGGAGAAAGGAGGCCGAGGTAACCACAAACCATTCTTTTAGATACAGATTCTAGCCAATCTGCATCCAGAGAGGGCTCTCTCTTTATGATTTAGCTTTGTTTTTGAAAAGTATTAGGCTAGTTATGAAGTTTAAGAGTTTTGTTTGAGTTTGGATGGTGAGATTCAATAGCAAAGGGATAAGACTGAGTAATTTAGGCCATTGGGCTAATGGAGTCAAGGAATATGGCTTAACTGGACTTGGTTTCTTAACAAAGGATGGTTTCACAGGGCAAGATGGTCAAACAAGGGACAAATAAAGACTTGGAATAGATGGAATGGGTTTCAAAAATGGGTGAAGGGCAATTAAGAATCCTTCAGCCTATTTCAAGAGGGAACTTGGATGATTACTGATAAAGAGAAGTTAAGTATTCTTTAACAAATAATCAAAACGAAAGAACTAGAAAACAAGAGCAATTAAAATTTCATTGTTTATCCTAATTAAGAAGAAAACATAGAGAACAATAACGATTGAAAACAGAGTGCAATCAAGCATATTCTGAATTAATCTTTTTCTTTATCATTCATATTTTGAAACATAGATGATATAAGACACAAGGAAAACTTTAAAACACAAGGTATACAGGACTTATTGATCCGGTGTTTGATTCAAGAATCCTGTGGAAAGTCCTTTGTTTCAATTCTTTATCCAGGAAGCCATACGAAAATTTTATCCAATTAGCAATTTATTCCAAAAAACCAGTATTACAGCAATGTATATGAATCAACCCAAAATACTTCAAATGAAGAAGTATTTATACTAGTTGTAAACTGAAATATCTTGAAAAAATATCAAGATTAGTTTCACAAATGTCTCCAACTGTTTACATTAATAGAACTTTAGTAAAGGACATTCCAAACTAATGAATCTATTTGGAAATATTTCTATGGATATATGGTGACAAACAAGAGAAATTCGAATTTTATAGCAACTCTTAATTGATGATGAGGCATCCCAGTCACTAACTGCATCCTTCCTTTGTGCATTCTGCCCCAGAAATTCTGCAACCTTAGGGTCTAATGATACGCTTGTATATCTCAATCCGTGATAGATATGTAAAACATGAAAGACATTTTTGTCGATAAGAATATTCTTGAAATAACCCTCTCTCAGTTTCCCACAATTCATCTCCAGTTGTTCACAATATTCTCTGTAAAAAGATGTCAAAAACAGGATTTTGCACAAACTGAAAAATAGGCTGTGAAGACATGCACTTATCTCCCTCTTGGTAATACCTGTGTAAAATGTGAGAGAGATTTTTGTATCTTGGCCTCTTAGGAACAAAAACCTCCTCTAGTTTTGCAAAATACTTCTTGGATTGGCCACAATAGTTTCTGCAAAACTATAACTTAAACCGGAAATTTCTGAAGAATGTACCATTTTTGCTCTAATTTCATCTTTTAACTTTGAATTTGTTTGAACTTTTTTTCACTTTTAATTTGGATAAAATTCATTGTTTCTGGTGAAGGTGCTTTCATCTTTGTTTAACCCTTAATGTCTTCATGTTTACTTTTACTGTTTACTGTTTACTTTTCACTTTTACCGCTCTGTTTTTTCATCTATCTTCACTTTGTCATGAACTTGTATGTTCTATTTTGTAACTGTCTTCCCTACTGTTTATCTTCATGGTAGCTGATTTACTTGACTTGGTCTTCAATCTGATACTCTTTAATCCTGATACTCTTTAACTGTTCTTTACTGTTTCCTTTTACCTTCAATGTGTAGTTTAGGTTTTTACTGTCTGTTTCAACAGTAAATCGTTTAATCTCCTATTTCCTTTGCTTGTCTTTCAACTGTATGTTTTATCTTCCATCTCTGTTTGAATAGATTTGATAACATTCTTGGAGTAAAAAAGTCTTATGACTAGTATTAAGACTGTTTATCCAAGGATGTGGTCTTCTGATCACCTGTAAAACAAAACAAATTGTTAAGAAAGCATTGGTTTGTAGGGGAGGTGGAAAAGGTTTCATTTGAGCTCGAGAGGTCTGTGGAGTGAGTCTAGAATGATTTTTGGGAGGTAAACCATGCTTATTGGTTAAAAGAGGCTTCAGGTGGCACAGCTGGGTTACAAAGGGTTTTACTGCACAATCAGGTGAAAATGAGAAACACTAGGGTGTTTGTGTTTAAACGGGTAAACGGTTGATATTGGCGGGTAAGCTTTGAATGAACAGTGGACAGATGGTGCCAAATTGATGATGTGAAGTTTTGTCATTAGTGGGAGGTGGTAAGTGGTATGCGATCGCACCGCTTTTGAGGCTGGGTGGTTTCAGGCTGTGTGCGAGCGAGCATATAGATTGTGCGACATGTGGCAAAGGTACGGGCAGAAAATTGCCTGGTGATCGCGAGTTAAAGCACGGCCATCAGGGGGGTGCGATATCATCGTCAACCGTTGGATGAAAAGGGAGTGATCAGATGGCGGACGGGCGTTGGAGTCGAAGGAACTTTATTCGTTGCGGGCCCGATATAATTAACAATGTTTTAATCCTATCGGGGTCCATACGATTGGTCGGGGGTGGTTATTAATTAACCCAGGCGGTTAATTAATCCCATATAGTGTGGCGGGGAATTAAGGCTCTTAATGAATTATAGATTAACTCGTTAATCCTTCACTAAAGAATGATTATGGTTTTATTCAACCAGGGGCGGGATATATAAAATGTCGAGATTTTATATAGTTTAGATAATACGGGAATGGGTTAATGTTTTTCGGGATTTCTATAATAATAGTTAAAAGTTAATATGAAATAAAATGAGAGTGAGCACTAAGTAAATGTTAAATATTTACATTAAAACTTAGGCTAAAATGGGGAAAAGGGGTTTTTCTGGTGATATTATGTATTTTCCTTAGTGAAGTAGGAATTTACTTAGACGAACTTTATGAAATGAAATGAATGATTGATGAATGTTTCTAAGTACTTAGGCTCTTAAATCATTGGACTAAGGGTCCGGTCCCTCCAAAAGTCAGAAAATTTCTCTGAGCCCCTTTGATTTTCAAAGACCTTAATACTTTATGGGAAATTAGTGAAATCTTTTGGGGGGGAAATGTGAATGGAGGTTAATTATTTGACCTTGTCTTGCTTGAACTACATCAAGTAAAATGTTTGCTTTGCACTTGTGATAAAAGTAGAAGTTAACACATTTAGAAGCATTTTTCATCACAAGTATCATTTTGCAACACCATCTACCTACCCTACCTACTTTAACCTAACATTTTTTCTTCTTTATTTGGGTGCACTTAGATTGGAAAACCCTTATCAATCTTCTTTTTCTTTTACATGGCAAGCCTACCTAAGTCTACACTTATTACATCCGAGGGCTCAGATTAAATTGTTGAGCTCCTTTTTATTTACTCTACTTATCTACTTATCTACCAAGTTTACACTATTTGGTCAGATCTTTATTCTCTATCTCTAAGACATAAAATTCAAATATAAACTAGCCAAGCTTAAGCTGTTTGACTGTTCATCAATTGTGCCATAAGCAACAAGCTGCACACAATTGCTTATTACAGAAAATGAAAAAGTAGTGGCATTTAGACTTGCACACTTTCCTGGTATATTTTTGTTTGAGGTTCATTTTTTCTCATTTTTTGACCATTTTATTCTTTTTACCCTTTGATTTTTCTTTTAGGGTATACCCTCTTTACATTTTTTAAATTTTTTGACAATATGGAAAACCTTTGCAACAAGGAAAGGTATGAACATATTACATATCTCATCAAGTCAATCATGAAATATGACACCTATTGGTATAGGAGCATAACACTAGCTCCACTGGGGGATGGCTTTTCTTGGTGGAAAGTCAAGAATAGTAGGTCAGATGGCCTCTGAATGATTTTGGCTGAACTATGGAATCTTCTTGTTGCTTTATTATATGTATGACAGTAATGTTTTTGGAGCTTAGGGCCTTCTCTTCGAGCTTCAACTTCACAATCTTACCATCCAATCAACACCAAACCTTTATTCTTCCTACTTGAATCCCACTTGCGCACCTTGTAACTTAGGTAGGAATCTTCAGTCTTGGTCTTTTTATCACAAAACTCTTTAACCTTTTCCTGCACAACTTGAGATCTGACCTGAAACTAAAAGGTGTTGTAGCCTTCAAACCAAATTAGTAAATCATCAAGATCTAAGGGCCTTTTGATTGGATTCAAATCTTTTAGGATTTATTTCATAATCTACTAAAAACTGAATTAAATCAAACTGAAATCCTACCTACTTAATCTAATCATCTTTCTGATTGCTAGTTAGGTAAAATGAAACAACCAATGCAACCACTCAAGCATCATATACATTGGTGACCTTTGTTGCTTGTGCTTATTGGTGTTTAAAATTGAGATCTTGCAATCAAATATAACTTTGTTAACCTTTGAGATGATAAGGAAATTTCTGATCTCCTTTGTTGGATCTAGAAACTGTACAAAAGGATCTTGTAACATATATACACTATTCTTGAACTGATTCAAACACGTGTACATCTATTGTGTATGGCCTGCATGCCATGAAACTGAAATATCACTTTTATCTTTATCACCTTGCAAACTCTCAGATGAGCTTTGTGATGATATTTCTACTGATTGTAGTGTCTGTATGGTGAAACTATTATCATCTTGATTTTGACTCTCATAGTCTATTAATGGAGAAAAATTATGATTGCATCCATCATTCAACCTATCAGCTATTGGATCATAAAGAACTTGGAAGGATTGTTGTAACTTATTACATATAGGTTCAAATGGAACTTCATAGATTTCTACAAGCTGCTCCTCCTTTTCTTTAAAAATTTTATACCACATTTCCTTTAAAAATTGAAATGATTCAAAACAAAGAGGCAGGGAATCATCTTGGATCATTTGATCACATGTTCCAGCTTCCAAGTCTTCTTCTGCAACCTGACATTCAATGGCATTTTGGGGCTACAAATCTAGATATGTGAAGTCTTGAACAAAGATTTTATTGCCCTCTAGATAGCTAATATCAAGACTTGTTGACGTTTGATTTCTAATTGCATGATAGTTATCTCTGATAAATTGAAATGAATCAAAACAAAATGGTAAAGTTCCTTCACTGATTTCAAAATTTTCTACACTTTGCTCCTCATTCTCGTGGCTGAAATGAACAAGCTGATCACTATTTTCAAGTTGTTGAACCTCAACTTCCTTATTCCTCAAATTAGCTTCTGATTTCTCTGTAAAGTTAGTTTGGATTTGAAAAGCATAATTATCATCATATTGATCATATTTGGGAAAATCATCAAAAGAAGTAATATCATCAATCATACATATTAGATCATCAGATTGCCTCTCCACATATGGTTCTATAACTCTATCTTTTGATCTATGGTAATTGCAATTAACAGGGATTTGTTCATGGATGTCAACATCTTCTTTTTGTGAAACAAATGTGTCATGGTGATTTTGAACAAAACATTCAACTTTCATGGTGATCTTTTGCATCATTTCCTCTGTTTGCTTTATCAAAATGTCGAGTTTTTCCTCTTTTTCTACTTTCAACTTTTCTCTTCTAATTTGCAGATTAACTTCTACATCTACTGCCATGTTCTGCATCTATTCCATTGTTGAGGGGTTTCTTTCTCTTAGATGAAATTCTATCTCTGAATCAAATGCACTTGGGTAATGCAAAAGAGCTTAATCAGGGGGAGGTCTTATATTTAATGGTATTGAATAACAAGCTTGATTAAATTTGTCTAAAAATTGTTGTATTGTTTCATCTGGTTGTCTTTTTAACTGATTATATTCCTCTATGATCACAAGAAGATTGACTTTGATTATCCATCTATCAAGGAAGAGTTTGAGAAACTGCTCGAGATTTGAGATGCTTGCCTCAGGCATGGTTTTGAACCAACTCTTCACTTTATCTTGCAAAGAAAGAGAAAAAATCCTAATACTGAAATCCTCTTCATCTACTTCAAATAAGTTAAGATAATCTTCAAAAGCTTGAATATGTTTTTGGGCAGTGATACCATTCTCTCCATCAAACCTAGGGAGATACTTGGGATAATCATTAGGGAAACCATGGAATGTAGCAGGTAACATGAGGGGCTTATATCTATCAGGAACTTTATGAGGTACTGGAATATGTACAGGGATTGTATGATTAGTTTTAATTTTTTGATTCTCCTTAATTGGGAAATGATCTTCATAAGTATTATAAGACTGTTTTTTTTTTCCCATGGAAAAAGTCGTAATTTCTATTAATATTAAGAAATTACATTTTGTAGATGCCTGAGCATATGCATGTTGAGGCAGGTAGCCTCCCGATACATGAACAACAACAAAAAAAAAACATGTACAGTGTACAACATTATCCGCGTAGGGAGGTCATGAGAAAACCCAGTAGCAGCTATATCCAAAAACAAAGTAGCTGTTTGTGAAAAAACGATAGCCTGTAATCTCCACACAAGGAGGCCGCATGGCTTCCAAGAACTGAACAGAAATTTTAAGAACTGATTTAACTGTCAAAAACTTTCCTGTGTAGCTCGTATAAGCCATTTAGGACTGTATGTATAAAAGAAACAGTAACTGATTAGAACCGTAATATACCAGATAAGTAAGTAAAGTAAATGGAGTGTGATATAGATGGTTATGTCTCCTGTAGTGCATGTGGGTCTATAAACGGTCTATGGTAAAATTGATGGGAGGTTCCATCAACCTCTTCCTGGATCAGCCAATCCTCTTCCTGCCTGTGCGCTGCCTCCTTTGATAAGTAGTCTGCCCCTGAGTTGCGCTCCCTGTATATATGATGACAGACAAAATTTTCAAATGCTGTTGTAAGTCTGAGGGCCTCATCCAATATGTGTCTCAAAGAAAAAGCAGAGCAATGAGATGTTCTGTTGAGCCAATTACAAAGAAGTTTGGAATCCCCAAACAGTTGGAGATTAGAGCAGTGTTTCTCAAGGGAAAAGTGAATGAGATGTTTGGCTGTGGATAGCTCTGCAAAGTTGTTTGTGCCTCTGCCAAGTTTCATTTGGATCTTAAAATAGTGGCCTTCCCTCAGGTAAAGTATGGCCCCCCCTCCACAGCCCTCATCTTGGGCTGAGCCATCAAAATAAGCCCAAGGGTGATATTTATCAATGAGTTTAGAATGGATGGTCCCGGGGGGAGTTGGGGTGGAGTCCTCAGGCAAAAGGTCAAAATCAATAAGGATACGGGGACCAATGGAGCGCCAAAGGGGGTCCTTATTATCAAATATGGCTTAGTTCCTCGCCGTCCAGAAAACCCAACACATGAGGAGGGGCAGATTCCTGTCCTTTCCCTTGTGTCTTTCTAACCAATCCAACTAGGGCTCCATGATGGATCTCCCTTACCATCGATGGAGGGAGGGGGAGGAAGGCATAATGAGGTTCCATTGCTCAATGATGATGGGGTAGTGCAGCAATAAGTGTTTCGTGCTTTCCTCACTGTTCCTGCAGAGGTGACACCAAAAAGGCCCATGGAAATAACGCGTCATCAAGTTTGAGCCAATGGGAATTTTGTTGAAAAGGATGGTCCAAAAAGGCATTTGCGTTCTGGGGGCTGCTTTGAGCTTCCATAGAGTTTTCCACCATTGTTGTACCTGCTCTAGCTTGTCATGCTCCATGAGTTTCAGGTAACCTTCCTTGGGCGAGTATCTCCCATTTTTTACATATGCCCACACTATCTCGTCCTCCCCTTTCGTTATCCTGATATGCGCTTGTGTGAGAGCCTTGGTGAAGCCCTCCCAAGCCTGAAGCCAATGTCCTAGGATGTGGAGGTTGCGGGATGACTTCCAGGCCTGTTGGAGAAGTGTGGTGTTTTCCTGGTCTGCAATATGGGATAGATGTGTAAGTCCCTGATCCACTAATAGCTCTATCAGCTCAGCTGGGAGTCTGTGGGAATTCCCGCATCCAATCCAGGGATCCACACCTATACGAACTGCACTCCCCTGATGAATTTGCCAGGTTAATCCATCCCGAATAAGGGGGAGGGAGGTCAAGACTGCTTTCCATATGATGGACTGGCTACCACATGCCCTCTGATCCCACCGAATCCAATCCAAGTTATTTTCGAGGGAGATGTATTTTTCATAGACAACTTTTGGTCCAAAGGTTGTGTGAGGTTATGAGCTGCCACCCTAGTTTTGCAGCCAGTGCTTTGGAAAATAGATCTAACTTTTTAATGCCCCATCAACCCCATCTCTTTGGCCTAGCAATTGTGTCCTATTTTACCCATGCGAAGAGATTCCCCTGCTTGTTGCCTTTCCAAAGGAAACTGTTGCATATTTTTTGTAATCTGGTTAGAATTCCCCTTGGAATCCAACTCAGAGTCATCCAATATACCAGTGTGACTTCCAATACAGCTTTTATGAGAGTGAGTCTACCTACCCAGGAGAGGTATCTATTGTACCAAGTATTCAGCCTCTTCTCTACCTTCGATATGAGCCAAATCCAGTCTGCAATTTTGTAGCCTGAAGGTTTCAGCCAGAAGCCTAAGTATTTCAGCCCGTCCTCCAGAGGCTGTAGTGCAAAGGGGAAGTGACGGAGAGTGAATTGAACTTCCAGTTGAGAACAACCTACTCCCATTAGGGTAGACTTGTGAACGTTGATGATCATGCCTGTTGCCTTCTAGAAAAGTTCAAAAACATGTTGTAATGTTGTGGTGTCACTAATGCTACCATTCAAGAAAATGAGCACATCGTCCACAAACAGAAGGTGGGTAAGGAAACAGTTTTCCATCATTTTTATTCCCACAAATCTGACCCTTCTGTGTTCTGCCCCGATCAATTTGTTGAGCCCCTCCATGATGAGAAGGAAAATTAGGAGTGAGAGGGGGCACCCCTGCCTGAGACCCCACTCGACCATGAAAAAAGGAGTGGGAGCTCCATTGAGAAGGACACTGTATGACACATCAGTAATACAACTCATAATCCATTTGATGTACTTGTAGGGGAAGCCCAAATGCGTAAGGAGTAGGCAGATATAGAGCCAGTTTACTCGATCGAAAGCTTTGGACATGTCCACCTTTAAGACCATTCCTTTCAGGTTCTTGCAGTGTATAGAGTGGAGGAGTTCTTGGGCAGTTCCAATAGCTTCGTGAATCTGACGGTGTTGAAGGAAAGCGAACTTTTCAAGGGAAATGTGGGCTGAGAGAATTGGCTTGAGTCTATTAGCCAGGATTTTGGCTATGATCTTGTAGAGGCAGTTGCATAACGAGATGGGCCGAAAATCATTAAAAAAGGCAGGCTTGTCAGATTTGGGGATGAGGGCAATAAAAGTGGATTTGATTACCGACAGAATCTTGCCTGAGAAACGACACTGCTCCACCACCTTGAGGAGGTCCAGCCCCAAAATATCAAAGAAAGCTACGAAGAATTCAATGGACCAGTTGTCAGGTCCGGGGCTCTTGTCCCTTTGAAAGCCATGGATGGTGGCCTCAATCTCCCCCAGAGATACTTCCTTGATTAGCTCCTCCCCGTCCCCAGCATCCACAAATCTGGGGAAGAGCTCAGTTGTTCTCATGATCTCTAGCATGTTGGCTTCCCTCGGGACTGCATATATGTTTTTGAAGTGTGATGTGGCCAGAGAAGCAAGCTCTCTGGGGGTACGGACCTGATGCCCTTGTTCATTTTGAAGCTCCCAGATGGTGTTGATGGCTTTTCACCCATTGGCAAAGCGATGAAAGAACTTAGAGTTTTCGTCACCCTCCTTGAGCCAGATCGCTCAGCTTCTTAGGCGCCAGCTTGCTTCTCTGTCCTTGAGGATTTGAGTCCTTTGTATGGTTATTTGCTCATGGAGAGATTTCTGTTCCGAAGAGGAAAAAGTTCCTTCCGACTGTGCTTCTAGTTCAGCAATGGCCTTCTTGGCTTGGGTAAGGAGTAAGTCTTCCTATTCTCTTTTCTTGTGTGCCCAAACTCTGGAAAGGCCCTTTATTTCAAAGAGATTTTTGACAAATCCTTTTGCTGGGTCCTCCTCCCCAGATATTGGATGAGATTTCCATAAATCTGAGACGAGCTTGATGTAGGAGGGGTCCGGTATCCAAGTAGCGTTAAATTTGAAAGGGGTTGCGATTTTGGGGCTCCGATCCCCCGCTTCTAGATAGATTGGCCTATGATCTGAGATACCCCCATTGCCTACCCATTGCCTGGACCAGGGGTGGTTGTTGTGGAAAGCCTCTTTGATGATGAACCGGTCCAATCTCCTGGCTAGACTTTGGTTGCCCGTTCGGTTGTTTTTCCAGGTGTGCTGTATCTTGGCAAAAGGGATGTCAATCCAGTGGTGATCCTCTAGAATATGCATGAAGAAATCAGAGAGTAGGTCTCTCTGTGCCATGTGTCCCCAGGATTCCATGTAGCCCAGGGAGAAGTTCAAGTCCTCGCCTAGGATGACGTTGTCATCTTGGAGGAGAGAAGAGCTAAGGAGCCTTTGCCAATAGGTCTCCCTATTGTGGCAGGGACCATAGACATTGATGATTCTCAACTCCTCCTCCAGGTCCTTGGAGTAGATGTCGGCACCCAAGTAACCCTCACCCCCCCAAATGTTCTTCAGGGCAATGGATATGTTGTTAAAACCAACTGCAACCCCCCGAGAGCGTCTTGAGACATCCAGGGCGTGGAAGGTCCAGCCCGGTAGCCACGAAGAAATAAGGGGGGTGACCGAGTCCACCTTGCATAGGGTTTCTTGTAACAGGATAATATTGACCAAATCAGTTAGTAGAAGTCGTTTCATGGCCAGCTTTTTGTTGGGGCTTGCCAACCCTCTACAGTTAAAGGAAAAGAGCTTCATGGAGGAGGGTGTCCTTTGCTCTAAGAACCCTTTCAATTGTTTGTTGTTTGCCTTGAACGACTTCGACACCTGCTTTTCCTTTGGCTTTGTGAAGTGAAGATGGGCTCCCTCTTCCCTGTCTGGGGGAGAGGAAAGGAGGAGCTGCATCTAGCCTAATGGCATCCGGTTCTCTCTACTTAACTATGGAGCAGGTAGTGTACCTCGGTGTAGAATTAACCGAGGGGGAAAGAGGTGAGAGGGAAGGGATTGGGGTGGAGGAGAGTGAGCAGGAGGTGAAGATGGGTGCCGGCACCGGGAGGGAGTAGGTCAAAGAGGCTTGGCCTATTCGTAAGGGGAGGGGAGGGAGCCCAGGATCAACAGCAAGGTCGAGAGCCCTCAGGGAGGGGGAGGAGGGAATCAAAATCAGGGGAGGCAGATGAGAGGAGAGCGATAACAAAGATGAAGAAAGATGAGAAAAAGAGGCATTGGAAGATTGAGACATACCCAAGGAGAAGACATCGCCTTTTGCTACCTTGGAGCGCGTCAGAGGCGGTGAGGGCAGCCTGATGGGGTTCTTGCCTCTTTTCTTCAGCATGGGAGTAGGTGGCGCCTCCACTGCGTCCGAATTTAAATTTTGCTCCGCCATCTAAGCCGTTGTAGCTTGAGTCAGGGGGCACCCGATCGCCGGGTCTAGGGCCGGCTCTTGGAGGTTCTGATTATTCTGCTTGAGAAGGGGGAAATTCTTGTAGAGATGACCCACCTGGTGACACCTCCTGCAGCGGTAGGGGATGCCTTCGTAATCCAACAACTGTTTCCTCGAGAAAGTTCTCCACTTGATGATGATATTTTCCTGCAGACCCCCTCTGGTATCTAAGTGCACAAGGATCCTAGCATAGGCCATCATTCCCGTGGACAGGTATGATTTATCAAAATCCATGAATGTACCCAGAGAGTTCCCAATTCTTCGGAATATGTCCTCTGACCAGTACTGAAGGGGCAGTCCCGGAAGTCTGATCCATACCGGTCCAACCCCCACATGTTCGGTCTCTGGGTCAAAAAGCGGCGTCCATCTCTTAAGGAGTACTGGTGCTTTTTCAAAGTGCCAAAAAGACGAGAGAACCCAGCTCGTGTGATCATCCCTCGCAAACCGTAGCGCAAACCACCCCCGCACAAAGGTCTGGACGAAAGGGATGTCTGCCAAATGTTGTCCCCAGATCTCTGCTGCCCAAGATTTCAGTCTGTCTGCGATGTAGTTCCGGCCTCTGATGTGACCCACCAAAACTCTGTCTGCGTAATCCATCGCGTCTCCCCACTGAATGTCTTCTTTGAGCCCGAGAATTATGTCCACTGGCCTAGAATTGAAGCACCTTTTTTTCTTTGAGGGTCAGGTGGTCATACGCTTAGGGATAGCAGAAACCCTTGCCTCTTCCTGGGTAACGGCTGGGGGGGGAGGGTTAGGTTTTGGGGGAAAATCAAGGATTGCTTTAGGAAGGGGGGGGGACCGAGTTGTAACTCCCGGAGGGAATAGGGGGAGCCAGGGGAGGGAGGGGTGCTGCCAAGGGGGGAACTTCAGGTAAGGCACTAGGCAGAGATTGATTCGGGAGGCCAGCTGGCTCCGATGGACCTACGTTGATCGGCGAGGATTGGAAACAGTCCGAGAGAAACCCTAAGGTGGCCGGGGAAGGGACAACAAAGGGTGCCTAGGAGGAGGGTTCGTCCGGCTAAACAAAAGTAGAGAGAACAGGGTCAGATGACTGAGGGAGCTCGTCAAAAATGGCAGAATGATTTTCACTATGTAGACCTCCCGAAGCCGCAAGCATGGATCACCAGATGGAGCCTTCCACCAGTGGAGAGTCTGATTAATCAACCTCGTCTAGGTCCATTACGACAACTGCTGAGAAGGGTAATACCACCTCGAAAAGAGCTAACCGTTAGCGTAGCCGACACCGACAGTGATGGTGGATCGGGACCGTTCGAGGGCGAGAAAGGCGGATGCGGAAACTCAATACGATTCAAACAGGTGGGAGATCTACTAGGCGGGAGCAAGAGCTAGCCTATACATAGCCCTTCCCTTGACATTATGCTGACATAAGCAGCGAAAATGACAGGAGTAAAAGAAAATGAGATAGTAAAAAAACTCCAGCAAGAGGAGAGAAAGGTTAAAGGCAAGAGCGGGCTCGAGGTACAAGTACCGGGGCGTGTCAGGGGCAGCTGCAGGACCAATGCTGGCCTGTAGAACCCCGTACCTTCTGACCCCATTTTCAAACCATGCCGTTCAGGCTTTGTTGTTCCGGTGCAGAGCCATCTTCATCCCCCTAGCCGAATTAGAAGACTGTTGTTCAAATGTGTAAGGAGATTTAATATCTACATTTTTCAAAGGAAAATAATAAAAATTTAATCTAAAATCATATCTAAAATACAATATACATTGAAAAACTTTATCAATGAGAAAGAACATAATGACTTGGATAACAATCCAAGTTAAAAGCCTGATCCTTTCACATAGTTCTTTCAGGTTCATTTATCTAGTGGAGTCATGATTGTGAAATTGATTTGGAGTCGCGAGGTGGATGATCTTAACCTTTGTGTGTCTGATCCCTGTCCACCATAATAGATCAGATCTAAACCTGTAAAACAATTTTGAAGAAAAATTTAGTTCTCCAAGAAACCAAATTTTGAGTATTTTATGATTATTTTTCTTTTTTATGAATTTTCAAAAAAACTTCAATGATTTCTTTAAGAGGCTTTAGATATGAGATTTAAAATTTCTTAAGGATTTATTTGACATGAGGAACTAATCAAGTATTTGAAACCAAATGTTCAATCTATAAACTAGACTGGAGATAGACTGAAGTAGCATTCATTTACTTCAGCAATTGCAAAGCAAGAGCATTTCAAAGGCTACCTGGATAACTTCAGGCTCCATCTGTAGTTTATAAAGTAAACAATAGTAACAAACAAATTATTCAGATCCCCAGCGGAGTCGCCACTATGTTATCACTCAGGTTTTCCCAGAAGTTGTAAGAAGGGGAAAGGAGGCCGAGGTAACCACAAACCATTCTTTTAGATACAGATTCTAGCCAATCTGCATCCACAGAGGGCTCTCTCTTTATGATTTAGCTTTGTTTTTGAAAAGTATTATGCTAGTTATGAAGTTTAGGAGTTTTGTTTGAGTTTGGGTGGTGCGATTCAATAGCAAAGGGATAAGACTGAGTAATTTAGGCCATTGGGCTATGGAGTCAAGGAAGATGGCTTAACTGGACTTGGTTTCTTAACAAGAGATGGTTTCACAGGGCAAGATGGTCAAACAGGGGACAAATAAAGACTTGGAATAGATGGAATGGGTTTAAAAATGGGTGAAGGGCAATTAAGAATCCTGCAACCTATTCAAGAGGTAACTTGGATGATTACTGATAAAGAGCAGTTAAGTATTCTTTAAAAAATAATCAAAATGAAAGAACTAGAAAACAAGAGCAATTAAGATTTCACTGTTTATCCTGATTCAAAACAAAACATAGAGAACAATAACGATTGAAAACAGAGTGCAATCAAGCATATTCCAAATTAATCTTTTTCTTTATCATTCATATTTTGAAACATAGATGATATAAGACACAAGGAAAACTTTAAAACACAAGGTATACAGGACTTATTGATCCGGTGTTTGATTCAAGAATCCTGTGGAAAGTCCTTTGTTTCAATTCTTTATCCAGCAAGCCATACGAAAATTTGATCCAAACAGCAATTTATTCCAAAAAACCAGTATTACAGCAACGTATATGAATCCACCCAAAATACTTCAAATGAAGAAGTATTTATACTAGTTGTAAACTGAAATATCTTGAAAAAATATCAAGATTAGTTTCACAAATGTCTCCAACTGTTTACATTAATAGAACTTTAATAAAGGACATTCCAACCTAATGAATCTATTTGGCACTATTTCTATGGATTTATAGTGACAAACAAGAGAAAGTCAAATTTGATAGCAACTCTTAGTTGATGATGAGGCATCCGAGTCACTAACCGCATCCTTCCTTTGTGCATTCCGCCTCAGAAATTTTGCAAACTTAGGGTCCCATGATATGCTTGTATATCTCAACCCATGATAGATATGTAAAAAGTGAAAGAGATTTTTTTATATAAGAATATTTTTGAAATAAATCTCTCTCAGTTTCCCAAAATTCATCTCCAACTGTTCACAATATTCTCTGCCAAAAGATGTCAAAAACAAGATTTTGCACAAACTGAAAAATAGGTTGTGCAGACATGCACTTATCTCCCTCTTGGTAATACCTGTGTACAACATGAGAGAGGTTTTTTCATCTTGGCCTCTTAGAAACAAAAACCTCCTCCATTTTCTCAAAATACTTCTTGGATTGGCCACAATAGTTTCTGCAAAACTATAACTTAAACAGGAAATTTCTGAAGAATGTACCATTTTTGCTCTAATTTCATCTTTTAACCTTGAATTTGTTTTAACTGTTTTCACTTTTAATTGGATAAAATTAATTGTTGCTGGTGAAAGTGCTTTCATCTTTGTTTAACCCTTAATGTCTTCATGTTTACTTTTACTGTTTATTTTTCACTTTTACCACTCTGTTTTTTCATCTGTCTTCACTTTGTCATGAACTTGTATATTCTATTTTGTAACTGTCTTCCCTACTGTTTATCTTCATGGTAGCTGATTTACTTGACTTGGTCTTCAATCTAATACTCTTTAATCCTGATACTCTTTGACTGTTCTTTACTGTGTCCTCTTACCTTCAATGTGTAGTTTAGGTTTTTACTATCTGTTTCAATAGTAAATCGTTTAATCTCCTGTTTCCTTTGCTTGTCTTTCAACTGTATGTTTTATCTTCCATCTCTGTTTGAATAGATTTTATAACATTCTTGGAGTAAACAAGTCTTATGACTAGTATTAAGATTGTTTATCCAAGGATGTGGTCTTCTGATCACCTGTAAAACAAAACAAATTGTTAAGAAAGCATTGGTTTGTAGGGGAGGTGGAAAAGGTTTCATTTGAGCTTGAGAGGTCTGTGGAGTGAGTCTAGAATGATTTTTGGGAGGTAAACCATGCTTATTGGTTAACAGAGGCTTTAGGTGGTGCAGCTGGGTTACAAAGGGTTTTACTACACAATCAGGTGAAAATGAGAAACACTAGGGTGTTTGTGTTTAAACGGGTAAACGGTTGATATTGGTGGGTAAGCTTTGAATGAACAATGGACAGATGGTGCCAAACTGATGATGTGAAGTTTTGTCGTTAGTGGGAGGTGGTAAGCGGTATGCGATCGCACCACTTTTGAGGCTGGGTGGTTTCGGGCTGTGTGCGAGCGAGCATATAGACTGTGCGACACGTGGCAAAGGTACAGGCAGAAAATTGTCTGGTGATCACGAGTTAAAGCGTGATCATCAGGGGGGGCACGATATCATCATCAACCGTTGGATGAAAAGGGAGTGATCAGATGGTGGATGGGCGTTGGAGTCGACGGAACTTTATTTGTGGCGGGCCTGATATAATTAACAATGTTTTAATCCTATTGGGGTCCATACGATTGGTCGGGGGTGGTTATTAATTAACCCAGAGGGTTAATTAATCCCATGTAGTGTGGCGGGGAATTAAGGCTCTTAACGAATTACAGATTAACTCGTTAATCCTTCACTAAAGAATGATTATGGCTGTATTCAACCAGGGGCGGGATATATAAAATGTTGGGATTTTATATAGTTTAGATAATACGGGAATGGGTTAATGTTTTTCGGGATTTATATAATAATAGTTAAAAGTTAATATGAAATAAAATGAGAGTGAGTGCTAAGTAAATGTTAAAAATTTACATTAAAACTTAGGCTAAAATAGGGAAAAGGGGTTTTTCTGGTGATATTATATATTTTCCTTAGTGAAGTAGGAATTTACTTAGGCGAACTTTATGAAATGAAATGAATGATTGATGAATGTTTCTAAGTACTTAGGCTCTTAAATCATTGGACCAAGGGTTCGATCCCTCCAAAAGTCAGAGAAATGCTCTGAGCCCCTTTGATTTTCAAAGACCTTAATACTTTATGGGAAATTAGTGAAATCATTTGGGGGAAAAATGTGAATGGAGGTTAATTATTTGACCTTGTCTTGCTTGAACTACATCAAGTAAAATGTTTGCTTTGCACTTGTGATAAAAGTAGAAGTTAACACATTTAGAAGTATTTTTCATCACAAGTATCATTCTGCAACACCATCTACCTACCCTACCTACTTTAACCTAACATTTTTTCTTCTTTATTTGGGTGCACTTAGACTGGCAAACCCTTATCAATCTTCTTTTTCTTTTACATGGAAAGCCTACCTAAGTCTACACTTATTACATTCGAGGGCTCATATTAAATTGTTCTGCTCCTTTTTATTTACTCTACCTATCTACTTATCTACCAAGTTTACATTGTTTGGTCAGATCTTTATTCTCTATCTCTAAGACATAAAATTCAAATATGAACTAGCCAAGCTTAAGCTGTTTGACTATTCATCAATTGTGGCATAAGTAACAAGCTGCACACAATTGCTTATTACGGAAAATAAAAAAGTAGTGGCATTTAGACTTGCACACTTTCCTGGTCTATTTTTGTTTGGGGTTCATTTCTTCTTATTTTTTGACCATTTTATTCATTTTACCCTTTGATTTTTCTTTTAAGGTATACCCTCTTTACATTTTTTAAATTTCTTGATTTTTTGACAATATGGAAAACCTTTGCAACAAGGAAAGGTATGAACATATTACATAGCTCATCAAGTCAATCATGAAATATGACACCTATTGGTATAGGAGCATAACACCTGTTATTTATTTATTTTATTGACATGAAGAATATGAATAAAACACATTTGGGTATGATGAAATTCATTTTATATATTTTAATATTCAAGAGTTTAAATAGTTTTTGGATTGAAGAGACACGCTTGGAATGCAAAGAGACAAGTTTTGTCATTTCATATTCGTATGAGTGGAACATGAACAACCATCAAAGTTCATTTATAAAATTGTGCAAGGTTGAAGAGATGGTAAGTTAGAGTGTTAAAGAATGTGAGAGCTGATTGAGATGTTATGCATTAGTTACCTGGCACATATAAAGCTAATTATGTAAAGTGGATTTATAGGGAAGAAGAGGGAGAGATGAAGATGGGGATATGCAGAATTGATGACCAAGTAAACCAACACATTGTTTATTCTTGTTTGCATCAGGGGATCCTAGTCTCCTTTCAAGTAGTGCCTTGATAAATATCAGCTTGGAGCCTATTGAGGTAGGCACCTCCTGTGGGTTGTGGCTTACATAAAGCATATGGGAGTTGGAGCTTCCTTGCATGTTTCAGCTTGCATAAAATTGAGGTAGCAGCCTCTCGTAGGTTGGAGCCTACTGAAAATCAAATGTAATAAGGGAGTAGGAGTTTTCCTTTGCATCACAACAATAACAAAATTATGGTTTTCTCTCTTTATGGGTTTCAAGTTATATATGGTGCCCATATCTGTTGTTATTATATGTTGATGTGATGTTTTGGTTTTCTTATTACTTGTTGTTCACATATTAATTCTCCTGGTCATTAATTGTTAAGTTTCTCATTTAATTTATTAGTTAATGAGTGTAAAGAAAACAATTTTAATGTCCATGAATGGACTAAATTGATTCACCCCCCCTCTTAGTTTAGTCAAGTTTTCATCGATGGTTGAATTTGCAACAAAAAGGGAAATGGAGAACAACAGATATCTCTACAAGGACCTCCTCAGGATGGCACACGTGGTAGATTTAATGTATGTAGATTATGAGGAGAAGATGGAAATATAGGAACAGGAAAAAGAGAGAGAAGAGGATGAAACACAATCTCCAGCTTCCAATGATTATTCATCTTCTTCATCATCTTCGCATCATTCAGCTGAGGAGATCAATCAAATCTTTCAAGCAGAGAATTTTGAATTGAGGAGACCTCTATGAGAAGAAAAATAGGAGAAGCAGATATTGTAGCTTCAATTACGAGCCACGGAAAATTCCTTGGAAAAATTGAAGCACAAGGAAGGCTTAGAGAAGAAATCATCGCCTATTTCATAATCAACAGTTGAGGTAAATAGTGTTGATCATTCTTCAGTTTCATTTTAACATGATGTTGTTTCTATTGGAAACATGGAGGTACCCATTTCAGGAACTGGCATGGGATTCCTTACCAAGATGGGGTATAAAGGAGGATGACTTGGTGTTAATGGCACTCAACCGTTGGAGGTTGTATAAAGACCTTGTTTTTTAAGTTTGGGGTACATTGAAGGAGAGGGCTCAAAGGCAACAGAAGCTTCCAAGACATTGTCGAAACCATCAGAGAAAGAGGATGATTCTAACACATAACGATGCAAATTGCAGAGGAAGAGATAAGGAAAGCTCTCATTGTCAAGATCGCGTTAGAGATAGCCAAGAGAGGTATAAACATTCTTAGTATTCTAGAGTTCATGATGAGAAGAAATCATGGCATAGAAAACCATGTAGTTTTTGTGGTTTGTATAACCATGTGGTCGTTGAGTGTTGGAAGAGAATGGTAAAAATAAAGAGGATGAGGCGTGAAAGGCCTTCTCCACATCAGGGAAGGAAGAAGGTAAAGTCGGTCTAGAGTAAGAAGACATTTTGCATTCATTGTGATAGGGGTGGAAATCAAAGAGCCATGCGTTGGAGGCTCCATCCAAAGTGGCGTCTTAGGGAGAAAGAACCCATGTAGAAACTAGTTTGAAAAGTTGTTCAATAAGCAAATATTCCACAAGGAGATGACCCATTCACCTTAATCAGTGAGAGATGGTTTTAATAGATATGATATATTGTCATGTCTACATTTTATAAATCATGTGTTGCAATACAAATGTAAAAATGATGATGTGTTTTCCATCACTTATTAAAGAAACAATGATGTTTTGGCCTTGTATTGATAGATGGGGTATTGGTTTCTATTCTAATGTAAACTTGACCAAAGAGTGCATCTTATAAACTCTTGGCAAGTATGGGGATGATTGGTTCATGGTTGGTCATGTAATGCAGCATGTAGTTTGCAAAAAATTGTATTATAGATTTCTAGAGGATGCAGGTGTCGGCTCATAACTTATGGCTTTGAAGAACAAGGGTGAAGGAGAAGGAGGTGTGACATGTCAAGACAGTTGTGGTGTAGTAAATGTAACACAATAGTTGTAGATTATGTTCATGCTTTTGGAGGATGAAAATCTCCTCATTGGGGAGGAATGATCCAGGTGGCTCTAGGAATGCTCATAATCCAGAAATAGCTCAAAAATAAAAGTTGTCGGTGATCTAGGTGGATATTGGTGGCCACCTACCAAGTCCACTTGGACCCCCACGATTGTTTCGTTCAGCTTTTTAGTTTCCTTAATTCTAGCACAGTTTACTATTTTTAGCAGTTTTTCGGGTCTTGAACTTCCGGAGCCATTTTGAGGCCCTAAACGATGTTTTTTGGGAAAACTGGGAGCAACATGGGTCCATGGACCGATGTTTCTCTTCCCATAGTTGTATTTCTCGGATAGATATTTCTAACGAGATATTGTGCGCGTCAAACGGAGACCGTATGCCAAAGTTATGACCCCGGGAAGTTGATGTACCAATTTACCCAAACAAGGCCCATAGTTTGGCGTTTCATCTTCTAGGGTTAGGCTTTTGAATGTTTAGGGTTTTCCATTGTTTGTCAACAATAAATAGGTCTTCGAGCCTCATTGTAACACAGTTCAAAGGCATGTAGCCACCACATCTCTTCTCAGAGATAAGCTACCATCGCCTTAGCTAGTTTTTTTCCATTGTTGTTTGTAAGCATATTTCAGTATTTTACATTAATGAAATGAAGTATTATTTCCACTGCATCTCTATGTTTATGGTTATCTCTGTAATTTTTTGCGTTCCTGATTGAATCCGGATCAGTCGGGTTGAAGTTAAAATAGGACCAAATCATAGTGCTCATCAGCCTGATTTCAATGGCGTGAACGACACTCAAATCTGAGTTCACATGCTCAAGTTATAGCTGGTCAAAGTCCTAGCCAAACTTGGCCAAATGGCAGTCATTAACGAAGTAACAATTTGGCAGAGTCTCGATGTATGAAATCCATCCACCAAAACAGGAAAATTTGTTGCTTGCTTAATTTTTCCGGTGACCCTTAAAAAACTAGTCGAAAATTTTGGCTCCTTGTTTTTAGTAAAACAAAAAAATAAATATTAAAATTGGGGGGTGAGTTGCCACCCCCTGTCATATTATGTATATGTGGTGGTGGGTGGTAAAACCCCACCACCGCATAGCCTGAAGGCCCAACCAAAACCACCACATATGTTTCAACAGTCGTGACATCCCACCATAACACCCTCCTTCCACATCTACCCAAGTAACCGGCCAACTAGGGTAAACATGCGACGAGACATTATTATGGCTGGATTCAACCTCATATGTGACCTTAAGGAAATGGAATCGAGGGAAAAACAACACACAAACCTTCCACATCAGCTAAAGGTCCCATGAGAACCATGCCAACACTATAGGTAAATTTCCCCTAGGTCCTGTTGACGGTGTTGGAACGGACAACATGTTAGGGGATCTCCGCGATAAAAAGTCCCAACTAGACCTTAAACTGTTTGGAGTAGGAGTCCCAAAAGTGGGTAGTAAAATAATGCCTTGACTGCGGTAGCACGCAGAAGTAAGTGTGACAACTTTGTTAGAAGCAAGTGTGGGACCTTGCAGCGATTCAGGTGAGATGCATGGGGGTTCTATCACACGGAGGGGAAAAGGAAGTGTGACCCTTAGAAGCCTATAATAGTACATAGCCTGAAAGGAACACATGAGTTGAATGACATCACAAGCTAGAAGTGAATTAGTCCACAATCCAAAGTGACAGGTTAAACCAACAACACGTCTGCAACAAGATTCGTACAATTGCATACAAAATAGTTCATACACAAATGTGTAAGTTAAATAACATACATTGCTAAAGAAACCATAATAGTCCAACTACAATAACAACATATAAATGAAAACGTGTTGGATCTATTATATATATAAAGTGAAAATTCCATCCATGCATACACCCTTGAATATCACTAGCCCCAATAGTGGAACATTACATTCAACATTGCCTTCTCCTCCAAAGAGATGTACTCGCTCTGCACTATGGAGAAGTGAAGGCTCATCAGAATACTCTTCAAGCCTTCTCTAAGGAATGCCTAGCTAGAAGCTTGGCTCTCAAAAGCCTACTCTATGAGTTATGAGATTCTATTTGTAACAAAGGGTGGGGTTACCCTTGACATTCCCCCTTGTGACTTTTGGACTACCCTCGTGACTCTTCACATTACATAGTGACTGTTCACATTCCACTAGTGACACTTGGAATTTCACTTACAACATGTTTACAATAATATACATTTTCCACATGTACCCATCTGAGACAAAATGAGCTCAAGACAACCTAACAAGACAAAACAATGTGACTCTGAGGTTTGGGGAAATACCAACCCGACAACACCCACTTGATGCTTCTCAGTTATGTACTTATGCCAAGATTGGTGTTGTGCTGTGATGTCCCCAAACTGCTTGATGTTATCTTGCTGAAAGTGGATTCTTGCCTCCATGGCTTCTAGGCATGTGGTATTGGAACCTGTGTCCATCTCATCTTGAAGTATGTGCTACATTTTCATGAGTAAGGCTGGACCACCGATGTACTTCTTCATGTTTTCTGTGCTCAGCTACAAGTCATCACTGGTGGTCGTGCACATCGACTACTCCATGTACCTATCAACATCTAACCGGACTTGGTTCTTATGCTTAGCTTTGGTGAGGGAACTTACATTTGTTCACTCTCTTCCTTAGTTGTTGGTTGTTTCGGCTTATCCACATGTATTGTCATTGTTCGCTCCGTCACTGTGCCTTGTCTTTTGATACAGGAGCATTCATCAAGGTTATACGACCTAGGAGTCTTATCACACATTTACTAAAGGGATTCGGTTCCCTTAATTATTTTGTTTATGTTTCCTAAGTTTAGTTTGAAGTTCTAAAGAGATTTAATGTAATTTGATTAATGAAGAATATCTCATGAGTGTAGAGATATTAGGGATGAGTGAGTAATCTTAGGAAGAGTGAGGCTTTTGTGGAACTATAATATCTTACGAGTTCTTAAGGAGGATTTTGTGAATCTGAACTAGAATCTGGTATAAGAATCCTTTTCTTTAATAATGCAATTTGAGGAGAAAATGAGGAATTAGATAGGAGATAGAGGAGAGGTGTGTGTGCACGTTAGAGGCTTTAGAGCCAAGTACTGGCTTATAGCCAAAATGGGCAATTAATGTGAATCAAGCTGGATTGGCCTCTGTAAATCTGTATGTTATTGATATGATATTGAATTCAATAAAGAATTCCAGTGGACTGATTATGTTAATGCCTGTACAAATTTGAGATTAATGGACAAAGTTTTAATGGTTATATGATGAATTGCAAGTTTTCTGTGTTCCATTTAATTGGTTGCTTTGTTAAACTGTAAAATTGTGAATAAGGGCTCGGTAACAACGTTGGCAACTCAGGGAAAAGGACAGCAAGAGAATGTGCAAGGCATGCTAATCCTTGGCCAGAGTCACTAGTTGATTTAGGGTTGAAATGAATGGATTGCATGGAAGTTAATCTGTTCTATTCTTTAGAGAATGCCACAGTGGAAATCTTAGCGGCGTGATCAAGAGTTGTTGGGAGAGGAGACCATCCACATTTTCATTCATGTAAATGAATCTCTAGGGGACGTTGAACTAGATTATTTTCATTGCAATTAGCTCAGGAATATGATAATGCTAGAATCATAACAAGGGAGTCAAAATTCGTTCAGGGAAAAAGGCTTTGCACAACAATGGGGTTTTTTCTTGTTGAAATCAGCTAAGGAAACGAGATTGCAAGACCTAAACTCATGATACAGAGCATGGTCTTATGACAGTCTTCGTCATTGTTTCCTCTGAATAACGAAAATGCGATTTATGAAAAACTAGTTATGAATTCCCATTGGGTGGACGTTGTGGAGCAAATTCAATATCTTTGGGAGTTAAATAGTTATTGAATTTAACATCCAATTACCAAGGGCAGCGCCGATCATTGAGTTAAGTGCTAGCGATCAAATATATTTGAGTTACTGCCTAAATTGAGTCTGATGAAGATATGAGCCTGCCTTGAAAGGCAGAGTATGTTGAAGATATGAGCCTGCCCTAAAAGGCATTGGAGGAATACTCAGTTTTACCCTCTTTCTAGTAAACGGAAAGTTAGATTACCGGATCAGTGATAGAGATTTTTATGTTAACGTTTTAGAGACCAATCATCCCTGAGAACTTGTGCGTACATTCTATCAGAAAAGTCATCCTTCTCAATCCAACGTAGAGAAGAATGATGCGGCTTGAAATCAATGATTAAAGGTTGAGTAAAGTTAAGAAGTTATGTGAAGGATATCTCCTACTCATTGGTGTTTTTAAAAGGTTTTATAACAAGTAGATTACGCGTTGAAGCATGTAGAAGGCTTTATAAGGAGAAAATAGCTTTCGTGATTGTGGAAAAGTCGTGGGTAGAGAATTTGATTGTTGAATTGGGGAATTATGGCCACATGGCCGCATCATATTTGGTATCAAAGATTGACTAGTGCTCTTTGGGGTTTTTTTGTTGTTCAAAGACTAAATTTATTCTCAGTATCTGTAGAATTTGCATTGGTAATAGATCCAGATGTAGAGGGTTATGATCTGAAAGGAATTGGTCGTTGGGAGATCAGAACACAAAAAGATTTTATGAAGAGAAGAATCTTGAAATATTGTAGGCAATGTAGACTTCAGCCATTCCATTCAAGGCAGAATGCGGAAAAAGGTTTGAGGAAGACAAGATCAGGGAGGGATCTTGTAGCCAGGTAGTTGTGACAGAGGACAAGGGAGCAAGTGAAGAAATTGTAGCAAGAGATGTTGTAAGGCAGTGAATAGAACATGGATATTCTCAGAAGGAAATGAAAATTAGCTAGAAGAAGAACTGAATTGTAGACAGTGAAAAGTAAAGCAACATGTTTATTGTCCAAGCCAGTGAAAGCTTAAGGAGATAAGATCATTGGAATATCTCTTAAGTATGAGTTGTATTTGATATTTGGTCCAATTTGAATTATTTTCATAGTGAAGAGAATGATAGCAGCAAACACACAACAACAGACGGTGTAAAGGGAAGAGAAGTTGTGTTAGTGGAAAATTCACCAAAGGAGATTGTTGTAGAAAGAAGATAATAACAGAATTTTCGAAACAGAGAGAGAGGTAGGTGAGTGTTGGTTACATGATCCTAACAACATTGGAAGCTGAGGAGAAGGAGTGTTCAAAAGAGGTTTTGTTGCAGAAACCCAAGGAAATATACCAAGATGATGACTTGGTGAAGGTGACAAGTAAAGACTTGTTACAAAGAAATGAGAGAGGATTATTGTAAGCTCACAGTGGGTAAAGGGAGTCCACATAAAGAAGCCAAGATGACTATTAGAATTCATGAAAGAAGCCACAACAAAAGAAAGAAATATGCCAAGGAAAATGGCAAAGGAAAGAAGATGAGTTAAGAAGTACTTGACAAAGACATTGCTAAATTGAAAGCAAGTATTGATGCAATAATAATGTTGCTTGAAGAGTGTGAAAGGGGCCAAACGTATGGTTGGACTATGAAAAGAAAGAAGATAAAATGGAATTTGTTACAAAAAGAGATAAAGAGGAGAATGTACATCAGATTAAGAGAGGAACTCAGAGCAACTGAGTTAAAGGTGAAAGATGGCTATTGTAGACCTGAGCAAGAAGTTTACTTTGATGAGGAAGAAATTATTGATGATTTTTTGAATTGTTAGACAAGTTTAGATCAGTAGAGAGATACAATGATTAAGACGTCAAAGGAAGAGGAACCTTGTATTTTTGAAACTAATGCTTTGTGTATGTTTGCAGGTGATGAACAATCTTTAGACGATGTGTTTATGCAGGTTTATGAAGAAATGAAGTTGTTAAAAGAGATGGTTGTAATAAAACAGTTCTTAATTGAACATGTGTTCAAAGACGCTAAACATGGACAATTGTTGAAGACTACTGTGGAAGTTGAAGATGATGAATCTAGTAAGACTTGGCAAAAAGATGGTAGATAGTATGAAGACAAAAGGAAATTGTAGATTGCAAAATAATAAGTAGAAAAACGCTATGAAGATAGCCTTATGATAGGATCAAACAAGAGTATATGTATAGTCCAAACACTAGAGGTAATGGGATTATCTCTTCAATTTTTATTCAAAAATTATGAACCTGTATTGATAGTTAATGGGCAAGAAATTGTCTCAAAAATGCATAATGGAGCATTAATGGAAAGTGCTCTTACTAAAGATTGCACTATGGAAGATGATAGAACATAAATTTATAAGGAGAATTCAGTCCAAGGAGGTACAGTTAGTCCAGAAAAGGCTATGAAGAGGAAAGTAAAAGAGGATAGTCAAGAAATTAAGAATAGGTTGGCAAAGGCTGATCCACAACAGAAAATTGAAGACAATGTTATTTGTACAAATTGCAAAAAGAGTAAAAGTGAATGTAATCAGCAAACTGAAAAGAGACAGGCAATCTCAGAGGATGAAGGCAAGGATGCTTTCATGAACTATGCATTTGCAGTGAGAAATAAAGGGGTTCATTGGAATGTGATATTCATGGTGTTAACAATAATTTTTACTGTTGTAAAAGGGACGTTACATTGGAATGGAAAATTTGTTGCATATGGTGAAGTTGTTTCCTGTACAAAAACAAAGAGAACTTTAGCTTCTAAAATTAGAAATTGGCAGATTTTGATTGAAAAGAAAGAGAAATGGAAAAAGAAACTTAGTGGCTTACAAATTTGTAAGGAAGAAAAGGGAAGAATGAAAAGAAATATGAAAGGAAGGAAGGCCAAAGAGAAGAACAAAGAACATAATTTAGAAATTAGACAACATTCTGAACAAAGTGAAGAAAAAGAAGAATTTTCTAAGACAAGACAACATGAAGGAGGATATGACAAGTTTGACATGTCATATGCACATCAAGAGGATGACAAATCAGAGAAAACTTGGAACAGAGTTATTGAGGAAAGAGATGGAAAATGTAATATGTTTTCTGATTTTGAATTATTAACTGTTGAATTTGTTTTACAGGATGAAAGACAAATTGTTCTTGGAGATTTATTTGTCGATGCAAATATAAAGGAGTATGTAAGTTCTGGAAATGCAGAAAATCAGTTTTCCTTACGGAAACAAGAAGATGGGAGAAAGCAACTAGATGGCTCAAAAGCTTGGAATAGAGGAAAGAGAGTTGATATAACTCTTATACAAGTCATTGCAGAAGAGAAAGAAGATTGCAAAAGGTGTGCAATTACATTCCATGAACAAATTTTGTTTTTGATACAAGGAAGATTTGAATGTCAAGAGTTTATCTTGAGTTTGCAATTGGAAAATTGGATGAACAGTTCAGTTAAATTTAATATGAATATGGAGACAATTGAACAAGGTTCAATAACTAAAAATTTTGCAGCTGATGGACCTTATTTAGTTGAAAATTCATATGTTCTTGTATCAAACAAGGAACAATCTTCTTTTGAAATTGAGAGGATTCTACTCAAGGTATTGGATAAGTGGTGATGAAAACAACAAAGGTGATAGGTATGAGAATTTCTCATAGTCAAGAAGTCAAGAAGAGATGGAAGGATATGCATGACAGTATAAAGATGAGGATGTTGATGATAGGGTTAGAAATCAAAATATACAGTCAGGTACAAAACAATGGAACTAGTGGAAAATACATGAAGTTGAAGTTCAATTATGTTGAGATGATGACAAGTCAGCAACAAACAAAGGTACAAAAATTTATGTTGCTTGAGGAGATCCTTATATTCGATATCAGTATCAAAACACTATGCAGTGGAGATGCTCATGAAAACAAAGCAAAAGAACATCCACAATACAGGGTTCAACATCCAGGAGAAGGAGAGAATGCAGAAAATACACCTACAATTGGAAAAGGTCAGACAACCAGTTGGAAGATAAAATCTGATGAAGTTAACAACAAAGGAAGTTGGAAAACTCATGAAAAGGAGTCCATGAATTATTTCAACCTAAGGAGTCTGATGCAGGAGAATTCTTCAAGGTTATAAGACCTAGGAGTCTTATCACACATTTACTAAAGGGAGTGGGTTCCCTTAATTATTTTGTTTATTTTTCCTAAGTTTAGTTTGAAGTTCTAAAGAGATTTAATGTAATTTGATTAATGAAGTAAATCTCGTGAGTGTAGAGATCTTAGGGATGAGTGAGTAATATTAGGAAGAGTGAGTATTTTGTGGAACTAGAATATCTTATGAGTTGTTAAGGAGGATTTTGTGAATTTGAACCAGAATCTAGTATCAGAATCCTTTTCTTTAATAATGCAATTTGAGGAGAAAATGAGGGATTAGATAGGAGATAGAGGAGAGGTGTGTGTGCATGCTAGAGGCTTAAGAACCAAGTACTTTCTTATAGCCAAAATGGGAAATTAATGTGAATCAGGCCGAATTTTCCTCTGTAAATCTGTATGTTATTAATATGATGTTGAATTCAGTAAAGAATTCCAGTGGACTGATTACGTTAATGCCTGTACGAATTTTAGAATAATGGAAAAAGTTTTAATGTTTATATGATGAATTGCAAGTTTTATGTGTTCCATTTAATTGGTTTCTTTGTTAAACTGTAAAATTGTTGATAAGGCCTCGCTAACAACATTGGAAACTCAGGGAAAAGGACAACAAGAGAATGCGCCAAGCATGCTAATCCTTGGCCAGAGTCACTAGTTGATTCAGGGTTGAAATGATCGGATTGCATGGAAATTAATCCATTATGTTCTTTAGAGAACGCCATAGTGGAAATCTTAGCAGCGTGATAAAGGGTCATTGGGAGTGGAGACCATCCACAGTTTCATTCATGTAAATGAATATCCAAGGGATGTTGAATGAGATTCTTGTCATTGCAATTAGCTCGGGAATATGATAGCGCTGGAATCATAACAAGGGAGTCCAAATTCGTTCAGGGAAAAAGGCATTGCGCAAGAATAGGGTTTTGTCTTTTTGAAATCAGATAAGGAAATGAGATTGCAAGACCTAAACTCATGATACAGAACATGGTCTTGTGACGGTATTCATCATTGTTTCCTCTAAATAACAACAATGTGATTTATGAAAAACTAGTTATGAATTCCCATTGGGTGGGCGTTATGGAGCAAATTCAATCTATTTGGGAGTTAAATAGTTATTGAATTTAACATCCAATTACCAAGGGTAGCGTCGATCATTGAGTTAAGTGCTAGCTATCAAATATATTTGAGTTACTGCCTAAATTTCGAGTCTGTTGAAGATATAAGCCTACCTTGAAAGGCAGAGTTTGTTGAAGATATGAGCCTTCCTTGAAAGGAATTGGAGGAATACTCAGTTTTACCCTCTTTCTAGTCAATGGAAATTTAGATTACCAAATCAGTGATAGAGGTTTTTCTGTTAATGTTTTGGAGACCAATCATCCCTGAGAACCTGTGCATACATTCTATCAGAAAAGTCGTCCTTCTCAATCCAACGTAGAGACGAACAATGTATCTTGAAATAAATGATTAAAGGTTGAGTAAAGTTAAGAAGTTATGTGGAGGAGATCTCCTGCTCATTGGTGTTTTTAAAAGGTTTTATAACAAGAGGATTACGCTTTGAAGCATGCAGAAGGCTTTATAAGGAGGAAATAGCTTCCGTGATTATGGAAAAGTTGTGGGTAGAGTATTTTATTGTTGAATTGGGGAATTGTGGCCACATGGCTGCATCACATTTTTTCTTCTTCTCGTTTCTACCCATCAATCATGGTCAACCATTGTCCAATATCACATTGTGACAAAAATTGTCTTAATATGAAAATCAACCATGCTCATCCATCCTCGACCATGGTAAATGATGGTCAATCATGGTCAACCATGGTCAATCATGGTCATATTCTGATGAAGATTGTCTCTTCATCCAACATCACATTATGACAACGATGGTCATCCATGGTCAACCATGGTCCAACTTCACATTGTGATAAAGATTGTCTCACTACAAAAATAAACCATGGTCAACCATAGTCCAACATCACATTGTGACAAAGATTGTCGCAATATGAAAATCACTCATGGTCAACAATGGTCCAACGTCACATTATGACAAAGATTGTGTCAATATGAAAATGAACCATGGTAAATGATGGTCAACCATGTTTATTTTATGGTTTATATACCTTAGTTTTAATATTATTCCCTTGGCTTTATATACCTTGGGTTTAATATTATTCCCTTGGGTTTATAATCCTTTGGGCTTATTTGTCCCTTTGGTTTATAATATCAATTCCTTGGTTTTATTAGTCTAAGGGTTCATATTCTTAGGGTATAATATTATTCATATGGTTTATAAAATTAATCTTAAGGTTTAATATAAATCCCTTAGGTTTATAACCATGGTCAACCATGGCCCAATGTCACATTGTGACAAAGATTGTCTCAATATGAAAATCAACCATCTTATACTATCTTCATTCATGGTTAACCATGGTCCAACATCACATTGTAACAAATATTGTCTAAATATGAAAATCAAGCATGGTCAACCATATTCAATCATGGTCAACCATCTTCAATCATGGTAAACCATCTTAAATCATGGTAAACCATGGTCAAATGTCGCATTGTGACAAAGATTGTCTCAAAATGAAAATCAATCATGGTCAACCATGGTCAATCATGGCTAATGATCATCAATAGCCATGGTCACATTGTGACAAATATTGTCTCATGGTCCAATGTCACATTATCGCAACCATGGTCTACCATGGTTGAATGTTGCATTGTGACAAAGCTTGTATATATTAAAATCAACCATAGTCAATCATGGTCAACCATGGTCCAACATTGCATTGTGATAAACATTGTCTCAATATGAAAATCAACCATGGTAAACCATGTTTGTTTTAGGGTTTATAATATTTATCTTAGGGTTTATATACCTTGGGTTTACAATATTAATCCTTTGGATTTTCAGTATTAATCCATTTTTTTATTAATTCCTTGTGTTTATAATATCAATCCCTTGGTTTTATTAATCTAAGGGTTCATATTCCTAAGGTAGAATATTATGATAGGGTTTATATATTAATCCTAAGGTTTAATATAAATCTCTTGGGTTTATAATCCATTGGGTTTATAATATAAATTCTTAGGGTTTATAATATTAATCATAAGGTTTATATTGCTAGGGTTTAATATTAAGCCTAGGGTTTACAATATTAATCCCTTATGTTTATGAGTTTTAGAGTTTATATTCCTAGGGTTTAATATTATTTCCTTGGGTTTAAAATTATTCCCTTAAGTTTAT
>APFE030439590.1:44413-87343 GCA_000404065.3 Pinus taeda | reverse complement strand
GAAAAAGGTATAAAGCTAGACTTGTGGTGAAAGGGTTTGCACAGAAAAAGGGTATAGACTTTGATGAGATATTTTCTCCTATTGTGAAAATGACTTCAATCAGAACTATTCTAAATCTAATAGCTACTGAGGATTTACATCTTGAGCAGTTAGATGTAAAGACAACCTTTCTCCATGGGGATTTGGAGGAAGAGATATATATGCAGCAACCACAAGGATATGAGGTAAAAGAGAAGGAGAAACTAGTGTACAGGTTGAAGAAGAGCTTGTATGGCTTAAAATAGGCTCCAAGGCAGTGGTATCTAAAATTTGACAGGCTTATGTCTGAACAAGGTTATACTAGATGTCACTTTGACCATTTTGTTTTTCTCAAAAGGCAAAATGATGGAAGCTATATTATATTGTTATTATATGTAGATGACATGCTTGTTGCAGGTTCTAACATGCAGAAAATAAATGTGTTCAAAAGGAAATTGGTAAACTCATTTGCAATGAAGGATTTGGGTGCTACAAAACAAATCCTTGGTATGAGAATAACTAGAGATAGGAAGAATCACAAATTAACATTGTCCAAAGTGAGTACATAGAAAATGTGTTGAAAGGGTTTAATATGCAGAATGCAAAACCTGTTAGTATACCTTTGGCTAGCCATTTCAAATTAAATAAGGAGGCATGTCCCAAGACTCAGGAAGAAATGGATCATATGTCTAAAATTCCATATGCATTAGTAGTTGGAATGTAGGTTTTAACCCCGTACAAGAATTGCCTACGTACGAATTATAAAACACAGAAAATAAATAATGTGAGATCATAACACATAAAACACATATACACAGATATTTTCCCCTGGATCCCAAAACTAGGACTACTAGCTTGATTTTTCATTATGTTCCTTTCAATGTTATAATACATATTTATACATGCTGAAGCATCCAATACCATGGACCGAAACCCATTGCGTCCAATACCATGGACCGAAAACCATCGCATCCAATACCATGGACCAAACACCATCGCGTCCAAAAAACATGTACGAAAATCATGCACAAAAACATAGGTGGGTCCACCCAACCTAACATAGGGTCCAAAACCAAAATTTTCTGGGGCATTGCCCTGGACCCCATAAAGTGGGTTTACGGTCCGCTTCAAACCCCATGTGGCCCCCCCTTCTAACCCCTTGTTAATTATGTGGGCTATTTGTGGAAAGAATATAACACAACCCAACATTCTCCCACTTGTTGTTTTCTTTCCACTGGGGGGCACAAGAGAGCTTAGTCATTTTTCCAACCTTGAAATGCCCATTGTCTCTCTACACCAACAGAACTTCTCAGAGCTCACAGATTTTGTTAATGCATATGTAGTATTCTTCAAAGTGTCCACCTTTACCAAGAACACCTTTCTATCTTTTATCATATCCCTCACAAAATGATACTAAACATCAATGTACTTTGTCTTTGAATGATATGCAAGGTTCTTTTCCAAGAAAATTGTACTTTGGCTGTCATAGTCTATCCTTATAGCTTCCTGTACTAACCCCATACTTGAATGCAATTTCTACAACAAAACTGCTTCCTTGCTTGCATGAGTGGCTGCCATGTATTATTCCTCTGTAGTTGATAGTGCCACTATAGATTGTTTCTTACTCATCCAACTGACTGCACCTCCAAATAGGTTAAACACATACCCACTTATAGATCTTCTCTAATCTAGATCTCCTACCCAGTCTGCATCAACAAAGCCATGAATATCCAACATTCTGTCCAATCCTAGTCTTCCTTGGTAGCACAAACCATAATCACTAGTGCCACACAAATACTTGAAAACCACTTCACTGTTGTCTAGTGCTCCTTCCCTAGTTTTGACATCAACTTGCTCAATATTCCCACTGCATGTGCAATGTATGGTCTAGTACAAACCATTGCATACATCAGGCTACTGATTGCACTTGCATATGGAACACGGGACATGTCCTCTTCCTCTTCTTGTGTCTTGGGACACTATTCAGTAGATAACCTCACACCTACAGGAATAGGAACCTTCACCAGTTTACTATCCTGCATATTAAACCTCTGCAGTATTGTCTTGAGATACTTCCTCTAGTTTAACCAGAGCTTCCTCTTAGCTCGATCTCTTTTAATTTCCATGCCCAAAATATAGTTTACAACACCAAGATCTTTCATGTCAAACTTGGAGGACAATTGGGTCTTCAAATCCTGGATAATTTCTTTGTCATCTCCAGCTAGAAACATATCATCAACATACAAGACCAGATAAATAACAAGGTCACCAATTAATTTAAAATACACACAGTGATCTGCTTTACTTCTGGTGAAGCTAAATCCCCGTATAAAAGTATCAAATTTATGATACCACATCTTTGGTGACTGTTTTAACCCATATAGAGACTTCTTTAACTTGCATCCTAGTTCTTTCTTGCCCTTCGCTGCAAAGCCTTCAGGTTGCTTCATGTAGATTTCCTCTTCTAGATCCCCATGAAGAAATGCTATCTTCACATCCATCTGTTCAACCTCAAAATCAAAAGAAGCAACAACAGATAAAAGTAATCTAAAAAGAAGTTACCTTGGCAACAGGAGAAAATTTATCACCAAAATCAATTCCTGACACTTGGGAATAACCTTTTTCTACCAACCAAGCTTTGTATTTCTCCACCTTTCCTTCTGCATTTGTCTTCTTCTAAACTGATATTGTCAAAGCCGAAGTTTGTGGCTCTTCATCTTCTGATTCCTCCTCTACTGCAGAGTCTGGTTCTTCCTCCTTTAGCTCAAACTCTATATTCTCAGGTTCCTTTGGTTGGACTTCATGTTTAATAACATCCTTCACCTCTCTGAACACCAAATATCGGTTTTACACAACCTTCCTTGTTATTGGGTTCCAAAGCTTATAACCCTTTACACTATCCCTATACCCAATAAAGATGCATTTTTCAGATTTTCTATCCAAATTGTTTCGTTTCTCCTTTGGAACATGTACATATGCATCACAGCCAAATACCCTCAGATGTGAAAGAGGGGGTTTATTACTTGTCCATACCTCTTGAGGAGTCTTACCCTCCAACGCTGATGAAGGTGACTTGTTGACCAGGTAACATGCTATAACCATAGCCTCTACCTAGAATTCCTATCCTAACCCAGCGCCACTGAGCATGCTTCTTTCCCTTTCCATCAATGTCTTATTCATTCTTTTTGCAACTCCATTTTGCTGAGGTGTATATGGAATACTCTTCTACCGTGCTATACCACACTTCTTATAGAATTCTTCAAATTCCTTACTGCAAAACTCTCCACCGTTATTAGTCCTTAACACATTTATCTTCTTCTCTATCTGGTTTTCCACCAGAGCCTTAAATTCTTTAAACCTGTCAAAGACTTCAGATTTCTTCTTAAGGAAATATATCCATGTATTCCTTGAGAAGTCATCTATAAATGATACATAGTACATAGACTTACCTAGTGACGGAATCTTCACAAGTCCAAACCCATCACTGTGCACAAGCTCTAATATCTATTTTTCCCTCTTACCATTAGAGGGGAAACTCACTCGATTCTGCTTCTCATATACACAATTTTCATAGAAATAAAAATCCAGAGAGCTATTACTTATACCTTCTACCATACCTTTACCATGAAGTATCTGAAGGCCCTTTTCTCCAATATGTCCAAGCCTTTGATGCCACAACATGGTCTTCTCTCCAGATACCACTGAATTTTCTGCTCCACTTTCAGGAACCACAGAACTGTTGCACCCATCAATGACAGTGCTACCTTGCAGCTTGTACAGAGTTCTAGTCTGAACTCCCCGCATCAATACCAATGCTCCATGAACCATCTTCCAGGTATCCTTCTCGAACACTATTTTTACACCTGCATCATCCAACTTGCTTATAGATATCAGATTTTTGGCCAATGAAGGAATATGCAAAACACTCGAAGGTGTTCTAACCCTTCTACCTTGCAACTTCAACTTTACTTTTCCGTGACCAATCATTCTAGCTTTCCTATCATTCCCCAAGAAGACATCACCACCATCATATTGCTCATGCTCGTAGAACCACTCTCTATGGGGATTGAAGTAAAAGGATGCACCTGAGTCAATCAACCATGCCTCATGATCTACATGTGTACTTGAAGAATCCAAGTACACATCCCCACCTTCATCTGAGGTGGTTTTCACCTCTACAGAAGGAGCATCATCAGATCCCTTTCCTTTATCAGGAGCTTTAGATTTACATTCCCTTTTGAAGTGTGCTTCCTTTCAGCATTTCCAACACACCACCTTTACAGGTTTTCCTAGAGATTTAGATCTGACTCTAGATTTAGATATCCCACTTGATGACTTATTTTTGTTTCTGTTTTGGGACTGTCTTCATACAGACACGGCATCACCATTCTAGCTCTCCATATTTTTCCGTCTCATCTCCTCTGTTAGCAAGGATGAGACTATTTCATCAAAATGCAAGGCAGCTGCATTGCTACCTATTGCAATAACCAGACTATCCCACGAATTTGGTAGAGAACACAACAAACTGATGCACTTATCTTCATCTGAAATTTTAATATCAAAAGATTCTAACTGACTTACCACAGTATTAAATGCATTTAGATGCTCTGTCATCGAGTTTCCATATTTCATCCTCATTTTATACAGCTTTTTCTGCAAGAACAATTTATTCACCAGTGACTTAGATTGGTACAAAGTACCTAACTTGTCCCACAAATCCTTCGCCGTAGCTTCCCCTGATGCATTCAGCAATACTAAATCTGAGACATGCAATCGTGTTGTGCCCTTTTCCTTCCAATGCAACTTCTTCCATTCTTCATCAGACACTCCCATTGGTTTAGTACCCGGATACCACAATCCATTGGTCTTTATCCACCAACAACTCCTCCATCTTGAGTTTCCACAACTCAAAACTCTGACCATTAAATTTCTCGATCTCTATCTTTCCACTGCTCATCATCTTCTTCCACCACCATAATTGATCTCACAATTATCCCACTGAATAGGGTCTACCACAGGCCTGAGCGAAACCCCTCAGCAACATAGGCGTCCCCTTGAAGCCAAAACAACTCTGATACCAAATGTAGGTTTTAACCCCGTACAGAAATTACCTACATACAAATTCTAAACACAGAAAATAAACAATGTGAGATCATAACACATAAAACACATATACAAAGAGATTTTCCCTTGGATCCCAAAACCAGGACTACCAACTTGATTTTTCATTATGTTCCTTGCAATGTTATAATACATATACATGCTGAAGCATCCAACACCATGGACCAAAAACCATTGTGTCCAATACCATGGACCGAAAACCATTGCATCCAATACCATGGACCAAAAACCATTGCATCCAAAAAACATGTGTGAAAATCATGCACAAAACCATAGGTGGGTCCACCCAACCTAACATAGGGTCCAAAACCAAAATTTTATGGGGTGCTACCCTGAACCCCATAAAGTGGGGTTACGCGTGCCCTTTAAACCCCATGTGACCCCCCCTTCCGACCCTTGGTTAACTATGTGGGCAGTCATGGAAAGAATATAACACAACCCAACATGGAAGCTTAATGTATGCAATGGTTTACATAAGGCCTAATATTGCATATGCAGTGGGAGTTGTAAGCAGGTACATGAACAATCCAGGAAAAGAACATTGGATGGCAGTGAAGTGGATTCTCAAGTATTTGAGAGGTACCACAAATCAAGCATTATGCTTTGGTGGTTCAAACATTGCTCTACAGGGATATGTTGATGCAGATATGGTAGGAGATAGAGATAACAGGAGGAGCACTACAGGATATGTATTTACTATAGGTGGAACAACTGTCAGTTGGGTTTCAAAAATCCAAACTGTTGTTGGACTTTCAACAACAAAAGTAGAGTGTGTTGTTGCTACAGAGGCTAGTAAAGAAATGATTTGGTTACAAAGTTTTCTGGATGAATTGGGTAAGAAGCAGGAGTTGGGTAGGTTATACAGTGACAGCGAGAGTGCCATACATATTGCAAAGAACTCTGCATTTCATTCCAAGACTAAACATATACAACTCAAGTACAATTTCATACAGTCAACATTGGAAGATAGATAGTTGAAGCTAGAAAAGATACACACTGGCCAGAATCTTGCAGATATGCTAACAAAAATTGTAACCAGGAAGAAAATGAGAATTTGCTCAGTTTCAATTAGTCTTCAAGTATGATGAAGAAGATGAGAAATATCCAGGTCCAAAGTGGAGTCATTGTCTAGCAAATAAAACAACGATGGAGTTGCTATAATTAGTCTCCAAGTGGGATATTGTTGGGTGTGGTGCCTGATTATCTTGCATATTCAAAGGTCTCAGCCAGATGTATACCTTAGGAAGATCGTACACCCCTCCATAAGGAGGGGTATGGGGGGGCTAATCCCCCTCTGTTGGGGGGTCTAGGGGCCTGCGGTCCCCCAGCAGAGGTTTGGGGGCAGTGCCCCCAAAGCTAAAAAATAGATGTAAAATTGCCTTGTAAAAGTCTAGTAATTTCTAGTCAATCTAGGCCATTCATTAGGCGGATGATCTGACGGTAGAAGTTATGTTTAATTTAGGGTTTTTTTGCCCTAAAAGGCAACCCCTCACTATATATGATGGAATTGTATTGCGTCTATATATATCTGTATTCTGATTGAGGAAGAGAGAGGAGATTGAGAGCGAAGAGGGTGTTACAATGGATTTGCTGTAGGTTGTATCTCTTCAGTTTGTTGGATAATATAATAAAAGAAGGACTGGATGTTTCTCCGTGGATGTAGCCCAAACTAGGTGAACCACGTATATCTATGTTTCTCTTGTTTTATGCATTTTCTGTGTTTATATTTTTGCAATATTTTATGTGTTCTAGTGCTCCGTAATATAAAATTTTCTAACAGTTTCTGCGCTTTTGTTTTGGAGACGTAAGGAGGGAAAGAATAGGTGAAAAATATATCTTAGTGTTTAAGACAAATTCAAACAAGTAAGTGGGACCATTACAAATCTTTTCTTCAGTCAATTTCTTCACAAAACTGATAAACTCCTTCCCTAGGGTGTGTTGCTGTGTTTTTGCTGCACTTTTGTGATTTCATGGTTTTGCTTCACTTGAGAAGGAATTTTCCTAGTTTCTTGGCCTACACATCCCTAATATCCTTCATTAGACATTCCCTAACCATTTCCCATACCTTTTCCCCTCACCCCTTCATTTTTTTCCCAAAATCCAAGCCCTTGTTGTGCTTTTGTTGCATTTCTAGGTTTTCACTACATTTTTCATTTTCTCCCCTTATTCCCTCACACATTATAAGAAATTTCATTACCAAAGTATCTCTAACATCTACCTCTACCCGTTAAATTTTCCCTAACTCCTATCCCCTCCATTTCCTTCCCTAAACTAGCTACTTTGTTCCCCCTGTTTTACAGCCCTACACCCCTACCCTTTCTCCTCTCAAACTAGGATTTTCAATCAAGAAAAGCCAATAGCGTGGTTAGTGAAAAGAAGAAATACAATAAGGGGAGACGAGTCTCAAGATATGAGCCAACTCATATGCAAGAGATCAATGCTTTAGAGTTCATAAAGAGGTCATTTAAACAAGTAGGCTGCCTAGGGTTTTGTGATTAAGTATAAGAGGTGTGATCCAAACTTAAATAGGAACACGACAACTTACAGAGATAATCATAAACACAGAGATGTGGCAGAAAAACACTTCATTTCATTAATGGAAAAATAATGAACTATGCTTACAAACAGAATGGAAATAAGATAGCTCGGGCGATGTTAGCTTATCTTTGAGGAGAGATGTGATGGCTACATACCTCTGAACTATGTTACAGTGAGGCTGAAAGGCCTATTTATTGTTGAGAAACAATAGAAAACCCTAAACATCCAAAAACCTAACCCTAGGAGATGAAGCGCCAAAACTGTGGGCCCTTGTACATTAACTTCTCAGGGTCGTTACTTTGTCATACGATCTTTGTTTGGCTATCATAATACCTGGTGTTGAAAATCTCGAAGAGAAGGTCAAAAACAAATAAGAAGCCTAGTTTGGGACATTATTGGTCTCTCCGTTTTCCCTAAAAACGCCGTTTAGGGCCTCAAAATGGCTCCAAAAGTTCAAAACCCAAAAAACTGCAAAAAATAGTAAACTGTGTTACAATTAAGGAAACTAAAAAACTGAAAGAGACAGTGTTGGGGGTCCAAGTGGAATAGGCAGGTGGCCACCAATATCCACCTGGATCATTCCTCCCCCCATAAGAAGCAATGGTCCCCATTGAGATGGAGAAACTTCTATTGAACTTGGTCCCTGGTGAGCCACTTGCCTTGGTGAAGGAGTTGGCTAGATTTGACAACTTGATATAGTTGGATCTTCTGCTTGCGAGCGCTCTTGATCTGTGTGTCCATGATACGATTAGTGGTGGCCTATTCCATGCAGTCTAGGTTTAGCTTTGTTGGTGTGAGCTGTTCTGCAATGTCAGATGTGTCCAACAATGGTGGGAAGTATAACTGAAGGCGATCTACATTGAACATTGGGTACAAACCAAGGAATGATGGGATGCTGAGCTCGAAGTCATTGTTCTCGATGGACTTGGTGATGGTGTATGGCCGATATCGGAGTGGGAAAAGCTTGTGGTGTGGCCCAACGAGGTGCTCTTTCTGCAAATGAAGCCAAAATTTGTCACCCACCTAGAACTTGTGCGACAATCGATGTTGAACATATCATTGCTTGTACTTGGCATTGGATCTATCCAATATATCATGGACCTGTTGGCCGATGTGTTGAATGCACTCAATGAAGTTGTTAGCCCTTTTAGCCTCAGACTTCACGTGAGCCGAATGTACTTGAGTGGCTGTAAATGGTATGGTCACATCAATGGGGCATCATGGTTGAAATCCCAGCCCTACCTTAAAGGGATTATGGCTTGTTGAGCTGTGGAGAGCTCTATTGTAGATGTGTTAGACATAGGAGAGACTTTCATCCCTTGTGTGTGGATTCTTCGAGTTGTACATTGACAAAATGTGTATGATCATTCTGTTGACAACCTATGTTTGGCCATCAGTTTAGGGATGGAAAGTTGTGGACTCAGTAAGTTTTGTATCCAGCACCGACTAGAGAATTGACCAAAATGCATTTAGGAATCTACTATCTTGATATGAGATAATGGACTGTGGGATCCAAAAGTGTACCCATACTCGCTCAAAGAAGAGCTTAGTAGTGGCCTCTGCTGAGATACTCTTCTTGCAGGCCGCCTTGATGGCCATCTTAGAGAATTTGTCGATGACCACAAAAACACAATCGTTATCGCGCTTAGTAGAAGGAAGGCCCGACATATAATCCATGGATAAATATTCCAAAAGGTGGCTGGGAGTAGGTAGAGGATTATACATTCCTTTCTTCTTGATCGTTGGCTCGGCAATGGTGTAGGCGGTGTAGGATCTAATGTACTTCTCAACATCTTGGCGAAGTTTCTGCCAATAAAAATACTTTTGCAATACGCCATTCTTTTCTCTACTCTGAAATTTCCAGTGACCTTATTGTGGTGTGCCTCCCAAATCATCTTGGCACACTCACTTGAAGGAACATATATGTGTCCCATGTGGCATAACAGTGCATCCCGAAGGTGAAAATATGGAACTTTCTTCCCTTCCAGGAGTGTCTGGTATATGTGGCTGAATTCTAGATCGCTCTTGTAAACATGTGGCCACCCCAATGTCTCATTCCCACAGGAGTCTAGCACAGTGATTAGTGCCATGAACGGTGGTCTGTTGAGGCAATCAATGAAATTATTGGTGTTGTCCTTCTTATACTTAATGTTCAAATGGAACTTTTGCAGATAGGTGTACCATTTCTGATGGCGATCGTTCTGCAACTTCCCTTATGTCTGTATGAGCTGTAGAGGATGGTGGCCTATGTGGATGACCGTTTCCTTCCCTAAATGTAATGCTTCCATTGATGACAGGCCTGCACAATGGAATACATTTCTTTGTCATAAGTGGAGTACTTTTGGACTGTGTCTAAAAGTGTCTCATTGTGGTAAGCCACTTGATGCCTATGTTGAGTAAGAAATGCCCCAATAGCATAGTCAAAGGCATCTATCTCAATCTCAAATGGTTGTTGCAGGTCTGGTAATGTGAGCACTGGTTCAGAACAGAGGCAATTCTTCAACTTGGAAAAAAATCGATGCTAGGTTTTTTACCAAAAGAACTTTTCTTTCACTCTGTCCTTGGTGACTTGACTTAAAGGCCAAGCGATATGAGAGAACCCCAACACAAACCTATGGTAGATATTGGCAAGACCCAAAAAGCTGCAGAGCTCTATTAGAGTAGTTGGGGCTGGCCAATCTTGGATGACTTGTATCTTGGATGGGTTGACATATACACCCTCCTCACTAATGATGCACCCCAGATATTGAACCTGGGTCAGGCCAAAGGTGCATTTCTCCAAGTTAGCACATAGCTTGTGTTGTCGAAGGGTTTGAAGGACCTGCTGAATATGGTGGAGGTGTTCTTCCCAACTTTGGCTGAAGATCAAGATGTCATCTAGATACATCACCATGAATGCATTGGTGAAGGACCGCAAGCCCATTAGTCTCATGAAGGTTGCAAGGGTGTTCGTCAATCCAAACAGCATGACCAACCATTCAAAAAGGCCCTCCCTGGATTTGAAGGCAGTCTTCCACACGTCAAAGGGTTCAACAGGAGCCTGGTGATAACCTAACTTCATGTCAATATCCCTGAAATATTTGCCCCCCTTGAGCTAGTCCAAAAGGTCATCAATCTGCGGGATTGGCTACCTATCTGGACAATGATCTTGTTCAACGCCTGATAGTCAATATCAAGTCTCCAGGTCTCATCCTTCATCTGTACCAATACAAGCAGGCTTCCATAAGGTGGTGAGCTTGGCTTGATGTGCCCTTGCTATAGTAGTTCCTAAATATGCCTCTTGATCTCATCTTTATCCAGAATAGAGCATTGATAGATCAGTCCATTAGGTAGCAGCATGCCCAGGGTCAGATCGATGGAGTGCTTCACCTGATAGTGCAGAGGTACCCCTGTGGGTGAGGTGAAAATGTCCCTATACTCCTCCATAACCTTGTCCATATGTTCCTGCTATGATGAGGAGCCCTGCCTGGAAGCTTTGGCCACAACCTTCTTCCTGCCTAAGGGGAAAATCATAAGGAAAACACATTTCCTAGTCAGGGAAATGATCTTACTACATTGCTTTATAGTGATCAAAGATATCGGGGTAGGCGGGGCTACCTCCGGTATCCTGTACAACTTATTAACCAAAGTAATAATCACAAAATGAGGTCTAGACTCATATACAACATGTCGCTTCCACAAGTATGGTTGTCCTAACAATACATCAGAAACTTCAAGAGGAGAAATGTCACACAATGCCTCATCCGTGAAGGGCTTGATGCTATAGGGTAGGCAGAATTGCTAGCTGGCAAGAAGATCTCATCCTTGGTGAAGCCTCCCAAGGGTGCATGGTTGTGGATGTGTTGTAGTTTTTAGGACCAACCACTTCAAAACTCCGTTGAAATGATGTTCTTTTCACTTCCATTGTCGACAATGAACTGCAGTAGAGAACCCTTCACTCATATCTATGAGTGGAAGAGGCATTCCCCCTCGTCTAGATCTTTAGGCTCAACGTTATGGATCTTTGTGGTGGCCACGGTGGCACTAGGCTTTGCATCAATGATCTTCTTCCCTTTGTCAGTCCCCTTATTGGGTTCTTATTCAGAGTTAGAACTTACATCTGATTTGGAAGCCTGCAGAACGGGAACTAGTGACTGCTTGGCCTGACACTCACTTGTATTGTGAGTGGAGCTCTTATGGAACTTACACAATTTCCCTGTGTCCTTATTTGTCTTTGTGGTGTTGTTCTTTACTTATGGCTTCAATGGGTTGTCCTAGGTAGCCCCACCTTGGCTTGGTCCCTTGTTCTATGGTTTGGGGGCACCATTTCCTTGCTTTGGATTCACATCCCCAAAGTCCTGCTTCTTCTATTTAAGCTTCTGCTCAATCTTTACATAATACCGATACGTCATGCCGAGCGAGTGTTACAGAACATTTTTTTCACTGTCCCTGTACTCCCATTCCTTGATAATGGAGGGCCTCTATAGTGAACCCCACATGCTTTGCCTTCATGATGAAACTCCCATTGTGTCCCTCTTCATGAGAAGATCAATTCCCTTTTGCAACTTTTCCCCTGAAACTTTTGTTTTGCCTAGTTTACAAGACCGCCACTAATGACCTTTGTCTCCCCCGAGGCATTGTGTAGAGATTAGCACTATCCCTAGCATTGACTGGAATTACTGAGTTGTGTTCCAGTCATGCCAGTCCTGTTATGGAAAGTTATTTAATTTAAGAGCTGAAGCTTCCATCTTTAGAAGCTTTGTAATGGAAGTCTGGTAAATGGTTTGGCCAGATGGGGTCGAGGATGTCAGTTTGGGATCCTTTCCCCTATAATGATGGAACTACCTCAAGGGATAAGACCTTCTCCCTTGAGAAGAGGATCCATCTCCCATCCATTCATCCTATATAATTCTCCCTTCTTCCCAAGCACAAGCTAGTGTTGATGTTGGTGTGTTATTGCTATTTTGGTTTAGAGTAAACAACAAGCTATCCATATTTTGAGCTATATAGTTGTGTGAGGGAGAAGTGTGATTTGGTTTGGAGTGAAGCCTGAAGGGAAGAGCCTTAAAAATATTGTTGATTGAGGCCATCATGGAATGCTAGCATAAGAGTGTGGGAACCTAGTCTTGTCAGAAGGGAACCACAACGTCAAGACAATGGTTGCAGTCTCTCTTTGATACCAATATATATGCAACTATCAGTTGATTTCCTACATGTTTTGTCATCTTACATATTCATGGCTTAATGTTTCTTGAATTGATAAGTAGGTTGAATTATAATTTTTCTATTATCACATTTTTTTTTGCTATTATTTACTTGTTTCAAGTGCTTGAAAAAGGAAGCGAGAGATAGATGGAGTGAGTAAGAAAGGACATCATCAAATGGCATAAGCGTACTAAGAGGTAGGCCCTCTTAGTGAACTGAATTTCACTCTTGAGTGATCTCAGTTAATTAATTAATGAATGAAGGTATTACAGACTCATGTGCTAGTGTGTGTCTATGTTATTTTAGGCAATGGATCGATCAGATTGCAAAATACATAGACACTAGAAAATGGAAAACAGTAAGGGAAACATGGTAAGAAAAGACAAGATCACAACGCATTAACAAGGAGTTCACCCTATTCTCTAGGGTTACATCCCCAATCCAGCTCTCAGTGATGGCCTCCTTTTATTGTGTCTAAGCAGAGATTTACAATAAGGAGCTCAACTTGAGACTCCTAAAATAGAGGATGCTTAGCAGGGTGGTTCTTGAATTCCCCAAGCCACTAGAGTGCACAAACTCTTTCCTTACCAAGTCTCGACCTCTCTGGTCTTTAATGGGATGAGACCATTGGTGGTCAATTCCCAACAGATATCCTCACAGGGATGGATTGAACCTTTCAAGCTTGGTTCTGTCTGCTCGATGTTGCCTTAGGTCAGCTCTGCTCTCTGTTTTCTGCTTCTTGCTTTACTGTCTCTTTTGCCTTTCCTGTCACTGTTTTTCTTCTTTTATTATTTTTTATCGTGCCCTTGTTCTAGTCTGTTTATTCATGGCTTAAAGCCAATTTGTCCTTGATTGTTCGATTCCTCTCCCGCCCCTTCAGATTGCTTTCTGTTGTTTGCTTGGAATTCCCTGCCTCTCCATCATCGTCAATGTCCCATAGAGAAGTTTCCACTTGTCCTCTCACGAACTGTGCCAACTCTTCCTTGATGGTTTGGTTTTTCAGTTACACTATGGAATGATTCATCTGCCAACTTAGTTGTCAAATCAGACTTCAAACTCTTGTATGCCATGTCTTAATTCCCCTGTCAAATCCGGTGTCTCCATCGGGTGCAATCTACACCATTAGATCTGGAGCCCCCAGATCCTACAGTGTTCACTCATTTTGCACGGTTGACTTGCTCGACCATTAGCCCGCGATGAGAGGTGGGTTTCTCTCTCATCTACTGGACATGCATGTGCAATGAATGGAATCGCTCGTTTTCTGCCAAATCCGCTTATCACCCCAATGTGCCTCCGATATACCATCGGGTTTGGAGCATGGGACTCACCTTTCACCTTAGTCCTTTCCCTACAGTTTCCCAACTTCCCATGTCACTGAGCGCTCGGGGCTTTTCCTTCTTGAGGGGTTTTTCCCAGCAATGTGCACTAATCACCCATCATAAATGGCCTCCGTTTCCCGATCCAGGCTTCCTAACTGCAAGTTTTTCCTCCCATGCGATCTCCATGAGCCTCGGTCAACTCGCTTTGACTGAGGTCCTCATCGTTCCTTGCTAGCTGCAAACTGCCACTGTCCAGAGGTCTTCCTAATCACTCTTTGTTCATAAATTCGAAGTTTGTCCAATTTTATGCAATCATGGCACTTGATAATTTTTCATGGATCCAATTCAGATCATGGCCTTCCCACTGAAAAAGATTTTGGACCACCAAAATTTGGTTTTGAAGCATTGACTAAGTGAGAGTACAATTGTCTCACTTATCCAATCTCTATCCACTTTGCACTGATCAGCTTTGAACCCTTGAGCCCAATCCTGAGGTACTCAACATCTCCTCGGTGTGTTGTCCTCACCTTCTTATCCATAACTGTGTCTTCCAGTAATTCATTAAGATATTCAGGTAACAGGTCATCAATAGAAGGCAATTGAATCTACTCTTTGGGATCCTCAATTAGTGAAGGTTCAAACAATCTCAAGCAATCTGCATTTATGACTGAGTAGATGTGCATGTAAGCTGGTAGATCAAGGAAAAAAGCATTCTCACCAATCTTCTCAAGTATCTTTAAGGGTCCATACTTGATAGGCTTTAGATTTTTACCTTCACCTTGCATCCTGTCCTTTCTAATATATAGCTAGACTTGGTCACCAACTTGGAAACTATGCTCCATCCATTGCTTGTCATGCCTTGCCTTGTATTTTGCTTGACTCTTTTCCAGGTGTTCCTATACTTCCTGGTAGATCTCTTGGATTTGTTCAATGAACCTAGTTTCCCTGTCCACATGACTGTGTCCCTCAACTATGGTGTCTTTACCAAAGAAAAAATCCAAAGGAGACCTTGGTGTGAAACCAAAACACATCTCAAAAGGAGATCTCTATGTAGAAGAATGTTTTGCTCTATTGTAAGCATGTTTCACATAACATAAATGTTCATCCCAAAGCTTAGGATGCTTGATACAATATCCTCTATGTAACTGGATCACTGTCCTGATAACTACTTCTGTCTGGCCATCATTTTGTGGATGAAAATCTGTGCTTTTCTTCAGTTTGGTGTCCATAAGTTCCCATAGACTTGACCAAAACTTCCCCACAAATTGGGTGTCTCGGTCAGATACAAAGGAAGTGGGTAATCCAAAATGAATCCATACCTGTTCAAAAAATATTTTTGCAGTTTGTTCAGCTGTAATCTATTTATTACAAGGTATCAAAATACAATTTTGCTAAACCTATCCACAACAACATATAGATAATCTTGATCCTTCCTAGATTTAGGAATTTCTCCAACAAAATGCATGGAAACACTTTCCCAAGGGTGAGATGGAACTGGTAATGGAGTGTAAAAACCTAGTTTTCTATTGCTAGGCTTGCTTTTAGCACACATAGTACACCCTCTTACATATCTAGAAATTGTCTCATTCATTTTTGGCCAATAACAAAATCTTTGCAACTGTGCAACTGTTTTACTAACCCCAAAGTGACCTGATATTAGAGAAGTGTGTGCTTCTCAAATTATCTTTACTCTTTCAATTTGTGGAATGCATAACTTCCCACAATGATATAAGAGCCGGTCCTTTACATGATAATCCAATTCTTCAACTCGTTTGCCTTGACTTAAAGTTGCATATACATCTTTAAAGTCTATATCTTAAGCATATTGTTCAATGTAACTCTCATGTAACATATAATTATGCTTAAGTATAGTAGACGCATTTATAATGGGTCTAGCTAACATATCTGTAACTTTATTGTGTATGACATTTTTATACTGATGATTAAATGAAACTGTTGTAGAAAAGCCGTCCATCTATAGTGTCTTGATTGCTGCAACTTAGTTTGGGAGTGTAGATATTGAAGTGGTTGATGATCAATATGTATTACTGTCCCTTTTCCCATTAAGTAATGTTTCCAATTTTTCACACTTTGTACTAATGCATACAATTCTTTATCATATGTAGGATAGTTAACTACTGTAGAATTAAATGTCTCAGAATGATAACATATGAGTTTACTGTTTTGTGTCAACATTTCTCCCATGGCATAGTCACTAGCATCTATTTGGATCTCAAATGGTCTTTGAAGATCAGGTCGTGCTAGTACAAGTGTTGTACAAATCTTTTCTTTCAAGGTGTCTAAGGCTTTCTGCTGTTTGCCTCCCCACTGAAACACCTTGTTCAACCCTGTTAAAGCATGTAAGGGAGATATAATTGAGAAAAATTTAGAAATAAAATTCCTCCAATATTGTGCTACTCTTAAGAAGCTTCTATCTTCTGTAGCAGATTTGGGTTTAGGCCAATTTACAATGATTGCCACCTTAGAGGGATCTATCTTCAGTTCACCACCCCCTACTATATGACCCAAATAATATAGAGATGTTTTTCCAAATTCACATTTTGAGAGTTTAACATAAAGTTTTTCTCTTTTCAAAACATCTAGTGTCTTCTTAACATGCTTTAAGTGTTCTTCCCTCATTTTGCTAAAAATCAGAATGTCATCCAAATACACAATAACAAAATCATCAAGAAAAGGTCTGAGTACATCATTCATTAATCTCATGAAAGTAGCAGGAGCATTAGTTAAGCCAAAAGGCATAACCAGTTACTCATACAATACCTTCTTTGTTTTGAAAGCAGTCTTACATGCATCTTGGTCTGCGAATCTCACCTGATGGTATCCACTATGCAAGTCTAGTTTAGAGAAATAAACATCTTCTGTCAACTGATCTAAAATATCATCTATGCGAGGAAGGGGATAACAATTTTTTATTGTTATCTTATTCAGTGCTCGGTAATCAATGCACATTCTCCACAAGCCATCTTTATTTCTCACCAAAACGATTGGTGACCCACATGGTGATGTGCTAGGCCTGATGAGCGCCTTCTCAAGGAGTTCCTGCACCTGCTTCTTGATTTCAGCGTTCTCTAAAGTGGAAAACCTCTTATACCTGTGGCCGCAATGGTTGTTTCATCTCCTGAGTTTGACCCCAAATATTTCTGAATAGCTACAAAAATCTTCTTCTTCTTGCCCTCGAACTTCTTAGGTCTTAGCTCTGGATGCAGAATCCAACAATGCTCATCATCATGCCCATTCTTTTTATAATGAGTGCATGAAGCCCTGCTTTTCTGTGCAGTGTTAGCCTTGCTTTCTTTCTATTTCTACTTTCTTTTCTCCCTATTCTTGCTTGCAATGGGTTGGGATGATCCTCCAACTTCTGGACTTCCATTCTTTCCTATAGCCTTTAGATGAGTAGCTTGTACAGATACCTCATCTATACTAGTGGGATTAAACATGAAGATAATGTGCCTCATGTAGCTGCGTAGACCATGAGTGTACCTCAATAGAGTCTCAGGTGTGTCTAATGAGATTCCTAGAATCAATGTTGTCTTTCTAGATTCTTGAGTGTACCCTTGCACACTTTGCCTTTTCAACTATCGAAGAGTTTGCCAACTCATCATGGCTTGTTGCATGTAGGCCAATGGATAGAACTGATTTTTTATTGCAGAAACAAATTCACTCCAGACAGAGATAGTGTTACCATGTCTTTTCATGTCAACTTGGGTCCTACCTTCCCACTAAACCAAGGTAGTGCCTCCAAGGTGTAGGCTTACCAGCTGAATCTTTCTCTTGTCTGAATCAATATTCTGCACTCTGCAATAAACATCAATTTTTCTAATCCAATTGTCCCGTTTTTCTGCATTGAACTCTCCATCATATATAGGTAAATCAAATTTAACATCTGCTTTGATCAAAGATACTTTCTCTTTAGGGAGATCAAGAGGAGTGAGAAAGCTTTCCTCTTTCCCTTTGCCTTTTGAGTGGTCATTGGAATGTGACTCTTCTTCTCCTTTGTCTTGTTTAGAGCCCGATGAATCTTCATCCTTATGTTTTCTAGAGTCCCTATACATTTCTTCTACCATGGAATTTATGGCTAGGAAAATATCTATGAATTGGGGGTCTGGCCTCATAGAACCGTCCTCTAACATTGTCTTCCAAGGATAAACTCTCCCAATTTCAGGATTAGTTTCGACCAACTCTCCTTATCCTAATTTGAGCTTTGATCTAGTTAGTATTCAACAACGAAACCAAGAAAAGCTTGTCTAACCTTAACAGCCTCAAACTTTGATACCACTTGATCTAAAATTCACTCTTTAGTGATATCAGTTAATTAATTAATAAATGAAGGTATTACAAACTCATGTTCTAGTGCGTGTCTATGTTATTTTAGGCAATGGATCAATTAGATTGCAAAATACACAGACACTGGAAAATGGAATACAGTAAGGGAAACACAGTAAGCAAAGACAAGAACACAACGCATTAATAAGGATTTCACCCTATTCTCTAGGGCTACGTCTCCGGTCTAGCTCTCAGTAGTGGCCTCCCTTTATTGTGTCTTTAAAGTAGAGATTTACAATAAGGAGCTCAACTTGAGACTCCTAAAATAGAGGATGCTTAGCAGGATGGTTCTTGGATCCCCCAAGCCACTAGAGTGCACAGACTCTTTCCTTACCAAGTCTCGACCTCTCTGGTCTTTAATGGGATGAGTCCACTGGTGCTCAATTCCTGACAGATATCGTCACAGGGATGGCTTGAAACTCTCAAGCCTAGTTCTGTCTACTCGATGTTTCTTTAGGTCAACTACGCTCTTTGTTTTCTGCTTCTTGCTTTACTGTCTCTTTTACCTTTTCTGTCATTGTTTTTCTTCTTTTGTTCTTCTTTATCATGCCCTTGTTATGTTCTGTTTATTCATGACTTAAAGCAAATTTGTCCTTGACTGTTTGGTTCCTCTTCTACCCCTTCAGATCACCTACTACTGTTCACTTGGAATTCCTTGCCTCTGAATCATCGCCAACGTCCCACAGGGTAGTGGCCACTTGTCTTCTCACGAACTGCATCATCTCTTCCTCGACGATTAAGTTTTTCAGTTACATTGTGGAATGAGTCATCTTCCAACTCAGCGGTCAAATCGGACTTCAAACTTTTGTATGTCGCAGCTTAATTCCCCTGTCAAATCTGATTTCTCCATCGGGCACAATCTCTGCCTTTAGATCTATAGCCCCAAGATCCTACGATGTTCACTCATTTCACGCGGTTTACTTGCTCGACTATTAGCCCATGATGAGAGGCAGTTTTCTCTCTCATCCACCAGACACGGGTCGTGCGATGAGTGGAATCGCTTGTTTTCTTCCAAATCTGCTTACCGCCCCAATGTGCCTCAAATATACCGCCGGTTTTGGAAAACAGGACCTACCTTTCACCTTAGAATTTTCCCTGCAGTTTCCCAGCTTCCCATGTCCCTTCTTTAATTTTATCCACCTGGTAGTTCGTAACAAACTTGGAAGCAATGGTGCTGTATGCACAAGTACTAGCTCTTGCCGCAACTGTCACTTGATCAGCTGGTAGAAGTCCGCTAGGAGCTTAAGCCAACTTCTATGAGCTCTTATAACAAGCTTTTAATTGTGATGGATGGAAGCTAACTCAACAGAGGATAATCTACTTGCAGGAAGAAGCGAAAAGCGGAAAGGAAATGCAAACCCTGGTAAACCCTAGTTTTACCGACTAACCCTACCGGTACAAGAAAGAGGATGCAAGCTGTGGAAATGGATGCCATTGACTTCTAGGAAGGTAAAATACATGTGAATATGTTACTTCTACAGTAAGATCTGGGAAAAAACATCTTTTTTCATTTTTGAATAAGTTGTTAGAATTATCATGCATGTACTTTTCACTGTTTTTGGTTTTGCATAGGTGGATTGGCGAGAGGAAATGATTGCAGGAGGCCGGGAAGGTTCAGAGAGGGCCTAAGGGGTCCCTATCACCCTTCTAGAGAGTTTCACAGAGTTTGGCTATCAAGAAACCACTTTCGTGAGCTTCTACAAGAAGTCTGCAGGGGTTCTACAAGATGTTCTAGAATTTCTATAGGATGTTCTGTAATTTTTTATAGGATGTTAAAAAAGGGGATTTTGAAGGGTTGATGGGGGAAAAATGGTGGGAAAGTGGAAATGGAGGTTGGATAAGGATGTTAAGGGGTCTAGGACCTGGTGAATGAGGCTAAGGAGTGATTGGATTCGTTCGAGGACGAAGGGAGCAATGATGCACAAGAATGTAGAAATTAGGGCAAAGCGGGAAAATGAGGCAAATGAAGGGAAGGAATCTTGGATTAGGGGTTGGAGCAGGCGGTATGATGAAGGAATGATAGGCAGGGATGTATTATAGGTGATCTGCACACAATCTCTCAAAACAAATCAAAGAAAGACTAAAAAAAAGAGATCTAGCTTTTTTGAACTACTTTGACCTACAAACCAAAAATATGATGAACAGAAGTTTATTGGCAGAAAATCATGCAAGATAACTATGGAAACTGAGAAAGAAAATATTATAAACATGCTAGTACAATTGGTATCAACTTTCCTAACTAGAAATCTAACACTAGCAATTGCATGAAGAGGCAAAAACAATGTTTGTGATGGTAGCAAGGACACCTTGGTTCCAGCTCATGGTCCCACTAAGGAAGAGGTGATATCATAGGTGCTTGATAGCCTTTTTCTGAATATCTTCTCTGTTATTAACCTATCAAATCAATCTGAACATGAAAATCCTTTTTAATCATCAAAAGAAACCTAAATAAGAAAACAAGATTTAAATCTAAATAGCAGATTTTATTCTAAGAATGCAACAAAAACACATAAAAGTAAACAAAGGAGGTACTGGGCAGTTGGGTTGGGCCCAACCCCAAGAGCTAAAGCCTCCTAAGAGAGACTAGAGCTGGTGCAAAGCTGGATTCATCTTTATTGATCAAAAGAATAAGTACATTCCAAAAACTGTCCACAAGGAAAAGCTTGAAAATGTGCTGAAATGCAGAGCTAACCTACTGCCCCAAAAATGAATAAAATCGAACTACAAACTAGCTAACTTCTGCCTACAAAGTGACTAACTGAAATGAGGCCCTAAGCCTTCTTATTTATACAAATTTAGGACCCCAACAATCCTCCTAAACTTTAGGAACTCGGCTGCCAAAAATTGTAGTTAACAACAACTTTACTAGCCCTTGCTCGGCTGCCCCTGTGATAATCGATTTGGTGGCCCTTGAACTCCAAGCTAATGGTGGAGAATTCAAGGTAAGGGCCCATAAATGAAGGGGAAACCTTCCTACAAATCATCTCCACGAATTTGGATGCCAAGTGGTCATTTAAACCTTTGACTTTGTCTCCAAATTGACCAAAAAGACTGCATAAAGCACACATTAGACTTGTTGGCATAATGACTAACCCAATTCACTCTATTAGCATAAATATAATAAAAAACATGTAATAAACTAATGATAATGGTGGATTAAGTCGAATTAGGAGGCTGAGTAAGTCCATATAATTATCCATTTTTTGGGCTCATCATCACCCCCTACTGAAAGTGTTGCTCATCCTCTGAGCAACTAATCTATCTCTTCATCTTTGATGGTCCTGGTGCTCTTCCTGTCATGCCAACCTTTTGAAGTGATGTCCTCTTCTCAGTTATGAAACCATGCTTTTCTCTCTACTTCTTCCTACTGCATGTGCTCCTTTTCTTTTAGCAGTTTTGTTAGTGCCTCAACCTCAGCCGGCAGCTTGTCCTCTCTTTGCTGTTCATCAGATGTTTCCTTGTCTTTCCTTCTTCCTGTGATTGTTTGGCCGCCTTTTCCCCCAATTTCTCGGTCTCTCTTAGCTTAGCCCGAGTTTTCTGTAGAGAGTTCTCAGCTTCCTGTAGAACTGTCTCAGCTTCCTATAGAGTTGTCTTTGAATCCATCATCTGAATCCTCTTTCTCCAAGTGAAGGTTTTTGGCTTCCTCATTCATAGATGATGGATATCTTTGAAGGAGACTCCTTCTTTTGTTTAGCTGTTGTGTCCTTAATGATAATTTTCTCCTTTGACTGTGGCTGGGGTCTGCCTAATTTTACCTGTGTGCTCCTCCTTGCCTTAAAGTACAAGGAAATTTGCATTTTTCTCTTCCCTTTTTGTTTTGGAGGTGTGCTTAAGGTGGCAAGCACGGCTGCTGCCTCCCTAGCCAGAATCTCAGGAGATTTCTCTTTTTGCTGCTCTGTGTCCATGCTTCCTGTAGAAACTGTTTTCAGAGTTCATGTAGAAATTGTTTTGGCCTGTTTGGCTGGATGTGTCTTTCCTTTTAATTCTTGTTTGGTTGCCTTGGTTGTGCCCTCCTTTGTTTGGAATTTTTCAGTCCCCTCTGCTCCACTCTACAGTCATTTCTCCCTGGGTGTTTGTGCCATTGGTACTCCCACAGTTTTAGGCTCAGCAACTTGGCCTTTTCCTTGTTTCCCCTTCTGTTCTTTCTGTGGTGGTTTGTCTTGTGTTTCTTTACCACTGGCTTTCTCTCCTGCCTCAGTGTGTTCCCTTTCTTTACTGCTGGATGAGGTGAGATCCTCGACCAGAACTCGGATATACTCATCTCTAGACACATTGCATAAAATCTCCCAGGAGAGGGGGACAGTGTAGGTGTGGGGGGCATCTTCTACTAAAATCTTGATGAGCCCATAATGGGCTAACTGATCTAGTGTCCCTTCCTTTAATTTTGTGCCACATTCAATCAATGATTGCAGAAGAAAATAGGGGATGCTCAAATTCTGTTCTAGAGGTAAATCCATCCCATGTCTTAGTTCACTTAGCAACCTGAAATGATAGCTGTAAACTATACTGAACCGCCCTTCACAGGTAATGTATTTCATGATTTGGAGACTGGCTTCGCTCCAAAGAGGATGTAAGTTGGCTCTCTGTACCCCATTCTTGTCTTCTGCAAAATGTTCCTTAGGTAGGAAAAATTATTTCTTGGCTTTTTGGTGCAATGCCCTCTCCTCTTTGTTCCAAGGTATCCCTAGTGGCAGACTAGTAACCCGACTAATGAGTTTAGGGGTAAGTTGTAGGGTCAACCCTCTGAATTTCACTGTGGCTTGTGTCTTTGATTTAGGTTGTAGGGACATTAATGATTCCTCCATTATCTCATCATCATGACCCTGGATTTTGTCACAAAAGGTCATCTAATTGGCACAGGTGAATAGGTTCACCACCTCAGGATATTCACACAATTTACTGGAATCCAAGGGTTCCTTCCTGATAAACCCCACTGGCATGGTGAGAGTGCTCTGTTTTAATGCTCGAAGCAGAAAGGGACTGTTCTTTTATGGTTTCCTCCTTTGAACTTTAGGAAAGGATATCTTGGGTGTTTAGAGTTTAATCTGCACCAATTCCCTGGTTCTAATGCTTTTGCTGCCCAAAACTTGGTTGTCCATGTATAGAAGGAAGAATTAGGTTTCCACAAACAGGGCATAGAGCTCAATTTTCATCCCTAGCATACATACAACCGTGTAAATTCAAATTCTTCACACACAGGTTAGCCCTCAGAGTGCTTTATCTTTTCTACAGGAAAAAAATGTTTTAACAGGAACTGTGGAGGAGAATATTGACACAGAACCAATTGAGAAATTCCATGCAACACAAGCAAACTACTATTTTCGACTCACAGGCAGACTTGTCTCTAACCCTCGAATTCAAAACAACTCAATTCATCACCTTTACGGAATATATGATGCATGGAAGAGTGTCTCAAGCCTACCTCTCTTAGAACTCCAAATTTGATGAAGAAAAGTCCAGGCTTCCCTACTTCTAAAAGATGTGTCGTACTTCCTGTAGAACTTCTTCCTGTAGAATGCCGATAAGTAAGAGGGTTTTAAAAAATGGCCAAGAAAGCTTAGTTTTCTACTATGGAGGTGGTATGGATCTTGTTGCAGCTGGAAGGATGATGATAAACTGGAAATAATAGTGGTGAGAGTTTGATTGGTTTTTTATGAAGTTTTCCGTTGATGGAGGGTGAGCTGGCCAACTACACATTGGCCCCATGCAAATTGTTGGTCCCCACTGCAATGTTTAACTGTTTGTTCTCTACCTGTAATCACATCCATCAATCATGCTAAAGTTTAAACGGTCACCACTACCTGTTTCCAGATTTCCTCCTGAGATGACTGAGCACACGTGTCATATTCACCCACCGAGCGCTGTTTGAACTGGATGAGGGTGGCCAGTTCGCTGGCCACCGATTTTTTTAATCACAACCATATCATTACTCACGCAGTTTTCAAATTACATTCACGCAATTAGAGGAACGAGTTTAGTCACGTACTTGGAAGTCGAATGTGGTTGTTGTGAGGTGCTATGGCCTTTCCTTCTGCTGCATGCATTTGCTTTTGTAGTTGCATGATGGCTTGGTTGTCGATTCATGGCTGTTTTTCTTGTGTAGGTATCCTCTGGCCAGATCTATGCTGCAGGAGTTTGTTTCCATGTTCAGACTTGCACCCTCAAGCTGCTGATGTTGAATTTTTACAAGACATCGACGTATTTTCTCCACAGCTCCCAAACGATAGACCAGATTAATATGAAACTTTCTGAACATGTTTCTATCATCATTATGCACCTGCCATAGCAAAATTGTGATCAATGGATGCACAGATTTTGCAAAAAATGGAAAATGGATGAATATTACAGAGGTCAATTTCTCAAAAACCGTGCATTGGAATCGGATGAAACTTCTTGGGTAGGTTACTATCACCTATATGCATCTCCCCATGAAACAAGTTTTTAAACAAATGCACGGATATGGAGAAATTGCAAAAATGGTTGAATGTGATGGAGGCTAATTTCTTGGAAACCGTGCACCAAAATTGGCTAAAATTTCTCGGGCATGTTTCCATCATCCCTATACAACTTCCCATGTAACGGTTTTGTAAATGGATGCACGGTTTTCAAGTTAGGGCAAAAACAAATTTCAGCACTATGTATTTTTGCTTCCAAGCATTCTGCAGTTTTTTGCATGGTAAGGAAAAATGAGCTTGGGCTGTGATGCAGACATGAAAATAATGGAGGATGAGTTTGAAGAATGTAGGAGGACTTATGAACCCTTGTGGAAGCTATAATGTTCGCCAAACCACCTTTTTGAAATCCATTTCTAGCTTCCTTTAATTTCTACAGGAACTTCCTGTAGAAGCACAATGAGGTGGAAAAAATGATGGAGAAAGGTGAGGGATGGAAATAGGGGTGGCTGCAGGCCTAAAAAACAGATTCCAACCTTCAGATTCCCCTCGAAAATCGATTTTGACTCGCCCGAAGGTTCTACAAGATGTTCCCTGTAGAAATACAGAACTTCCTGTAGAAATCCTAGAACTTCCTGTAGAAAACCCAAAACTTCCTGTAGAACATGGAATCTTGACCTGAATGTGATGAAATCCTAGGAAAGGTAAGTAGCCATGGAGGGAGTGTCTGTAGGGATGTCTTGTAGCCTGATACGAACCCCTATCCTCATTTTGCGCGACCCTTCTTACCTGCAATGTGTTCCTTGCAACCTGCAATTATTTTACAGAGATTACGCCTGTTTTCTCTTCTTTTTTTTTTTTAAACAATTAGGGCACCTCATGGAGGTTTTCACCCTAATTGCCTGCCTTGGGCACCTCGAAGAGGTTTTCACCCAATGATCTTTTTATTTCATTTTTCTTTTTCTCTTTTTTCGTTCTTTTTTCTTCTTTTTTCCAACCCATTGACTGCCTCATGGAGGTTTTCAATCAATGAGCCAATCTAAGGCACCTCCAAGGAGGTTTTCACCTTAGATTTTTATTTTCTTCTCATTTTTTTTTTTTTCTACCCTATCCTACTTGAAAAACAAAATCATTTTCAAGTATAAGAATACTTCCAATGGAGCCATGTCCACATCGAGATTAGAGACAAAATGATGTGGAGGCTTGAAATGCATGCTTTGACAGCTATCTGGATTTTAGAGACCAAATGATTTGACTTTGAAGGGATTAAGCATAGTTGAGGAAGAGAGTACTGCTGCAACTTAGTGACCGTCTGGACCCATATCTCAATATAGCTCTGATATCCTTGGCCCTTTTGCTGATCTGGATCATTCTCCATATCTTCTTCTATCATGACCTTCACATCTTCCTCTTTTTGCTGATTTTTCTCTTGAATACATAGAGGAATTGATGGTAACCATGAGGGAACGCTCTCGATCTCTGATTCTGATATCTTCTCTTCATCAAGTGTGGCCCATGGTTCTTGGATCTCCTCTTTTGAATCTTCTTTTGCTGGATGTGGTCCTTCAATGCTTTCAATATAATATCTTTTTGGCAATACTCTTCCTGAGCTATGGTGAAGATCATTGAGCTCAAGAGGAGTCATTTGGACATGTTGTGCCTCAGATTTGCAATTGGGTTGAGCTATTCCAATGTGCGGGTTTGGAAATGACGATATGGGTAGTTGAGTGGGGGTGTATATTTGATATGGATGTGGATGGGGTTGTGGTTGGGCAGGTGGTGGAGGCAAATGAGCGGGAGGAGAGTTGTCTGGGGCCTCCAACCTAGATGAGGTGCATTCCACGGAGGTTGTGGTTGAGCATAAGAGTGAAATGAATGAGGAGCTGGTTGGGCATAATATGCATCTGTGAAGGAACAAGGAGGAGGTGTGAACTAGGAAGGATGAGCAGGGGGACCCCAAAAAGGCATGAAAGTGGCTTGATAGGGGTCGTAATAGGTCTGGGATGTCCCTTGCATTCCTTGCTGGTAGGGTATGGGTCCATGTGGCCTCCTTTGGTTCATATAATAGAGTGATTCAGTAGCTCTTTTGGCTCTTTGATATGCAGCTTTAAGTCCAGGAAAGGAAGGGCACTGATTCATAGGATGGTATTCTTCACAGATGAAACACACTTCTAGGGAGTGCATTGGACATTCGTTCCTACGATGCTTTCTAGTGAACCTGGGACAAAAGATGTCCAAATCCCTCTTGGCTTCCTCTTACTTCCTTTGGATCTGGAAGGTATCCAGTTGCATGGTAAAAAACTGCCTCACCTCTCTCTTGAAATATTCCATCTGATTTCCAAATTCATTTTTGGATAAGGTACTTCTCCCAACATTTTTGTTTGTAGCCATTTGCTCCAGAGGAATGTTTTCTTCTTCTTATCCCCTAGAGGTTCTTCAAATATGTCTTGCTATCCACCTAGGGGTTATTCTTAATCACAACCATCGAAGAAGAGAGAAGGTTATCTATGTGAAGCAGTGGGGGTGTTGTGCAATCATTTTTTCTGAATGATCTCTACTCCTACAAGACATGAAAGGAAATCTTTTTTGTTGATTTTTGTCTTTTTTGTTTTTTTTTTGTTCTGCTTGTACCTACAAAACTGAAGTAGATTGAACTGCAACTAACTAAAATCTATCTTTCTGAAATGAAAATGCAAAATTGAAATGAACGCAGGAAAGGACTAATCTATTTTGCGGAAATGAAATTGCAGGAATGAAATGCTAGGCTGCACTTGCAGAATTGAAATTGTGGAATTGAAATGCTAATCTACGCTTGCAGAATTGGAATTGTGGAATTGAAATGCTAATCTATGAAAGCAGAAAATTTCTACTCTACTTTTGCGGAAATGAAATTGTAGAATGGAAATGAAATAAACTACTTAGCAGAAGGTTGTAGTAGAAAATAGAAGAAAAATAGCAATAAAAAATACTTTGACGCTTCCTCGACAACGACACCAAAATTAATGGTGGGCCCCAGTATTGCGGCAATAATGCTGCAACTCCTCGGACTCCCTTCTTTAATTTTGTCAACTCGGTAGTTCGTAACAAACTTGGAAGCGACGGTGTTGTAAGCACAAGTACTAGCTCTTGCCACGACTGTCACTTGATCAACTGGCACAAGTCCACTAGGAGCTTAAGCCAACTTCTATGAGCTCTTAGAAGAATATTTTAACTGTGATGGATGGAAGCTAACTCAACAGAGGCTAATCTACTTGCAGGAAGAAGCGAAAAGCGAAAAGGAAATGCAAACCCTAGCAAACCCTAGTTTTACTGACTAACCCTACCAGTGTAAGAAAGAGGATGCAAGCTGTGGAAATGGATGCGATTGACTTCTAGGAAGGTAAAATGCATGTTACTATGCTACTTCTACAGTAAGATCTAGAAAAAAACATCTTTTTGCATTTTTGAATAAGTTGTCAGTATTATCATGCATGTGCTTTTCACTGTTTTTGGCTATGTAGAGGTGGATTGGCGAGAGGAAATGCTTGCAGGAGATCAGGAAAGGTTAGGAGAGGGCCTAAGGGGTCCCTAGCACCCTTCTAGAGAGTTTCATAGAGTTTGGCTATTAAGAAACTGCTTTCGTGAACTTCTACAGGAAGTCTGCAGGGGTTCTACAAGATGTTCTAGAATTTCTACATGATGTTCTATAATTTTCTACAGGATGTTCAGAAAGGGGATTTTGAAGGGTTGATGGGGGAAAAATGGTGGGAAAGTGGAAATGGAGGTTGGATAAGGATTTTAAGGGATCTAGGACCTGGTGAATGAAGCTAAGGAGTGATTGGATTCGTTCGAGGATGAAGGGAGCAATGATGCACAAGAATGTAGAAATTAGAGCAAAGTGGGAAAATAATGCAAATGAAGGGAAGGAATCTTGGATTAGGGGTTGGAGTAGGTGGTATGATGAAAGAAGGATAGGCAGGGATGTATTATAGGTGATATGCACACAATCTCTCAAAACGAATCAAAGAAAGACTAAACAAATAAGAGATCTAGCTATTTTGACCTACTTTGACCTACAAACCAAAAATATGATGAACATAATTTTATTGGCAGAAAATCATGCAAGATAACTATGGAAACTGAGGAAAAAAAGATTCTAAACATGCTAGTACAACTGGTGTCAACATTCCTAACTAAACATCTAAAACTAGCAATTGCATGAAGAGGCAAAAACAATGCTTTTGGTGGCAACAAGGACATCTTGGTCCCAGCTCATGGTCCCACTGAGGGAGAGGTGAGATCAGATGTGCTTGATAGCCTTTTTCTGAATATCTTCTCTGTCATTAACCTATCAAATCAATCTGAACATGAAAAGTCTTTTTAATCATCAAAAGCAACCTAAATAACAAAACACGATTTAAATCTAAATAGCAGATTTTATTCTAAGAATGCAGCAAAAAAACATAAAAGTAAACAAAGGAGATACTGGGCACTTTGGTTGGACCCAACCCCAAGCGCTACAGCCTCCTAAGAGAGATTAGAGCTGGTGCAAAGCTAGATTCATCTTTATTGATCAAAAGAATAAGTACATTCCAAAAACTGTCCACAAGGAAAAGCTAGAAAATGTGCTGAAATACAAAGCTAACCTACTGCTTAAAAAATGACTAAAATTGAACTACAAACTAGCTAACTTCTGCCTACAAAGTGACTAACTGAAATGAGGCCCTAAGCCTTCTTATTTATACAAATTGAGGACCCCAACAATCCTCCTAGACATTAGGAACTCGGCTGACAAAACTTGTAGTTAACAACAACTTTACTAGCCCTTGCTCGGCTGCCCTTGTGATAATCGATTTGGTGGCCCCTGAACTCCAAGATGATGGTGGAGAATTCAAGGTAAGGGCCCATAAATGAAGGGGACACCTTCCTACAAATCCTCTCCACGAATTTGGCTGCCAAGTTCTCATTTAAACCTTTGATTTTGTATCCAAATTGACCAAAAAGACTGCATAAAGCACACATTAGACTTGTTGGCATAATGACTAACCCAATTCACTCTATTAGCATAAATATAATAAAAAACATGCAATAAACTAATGAGAATGGTGGATTAAGTCGAATTAGGAGGCTGAATGAACCCATATAATTATCCATTTTTTGGGCTCATCACCATGCGACAGAGCACTCAAGGCTTTTCCTTCTCGAGGAGTTTTGCCCAGCGATGCACGATTAGCGCTAATCGTGTATCAGAAATGGCCTTCGTCTCCCGATCTAGGCTTCCTAAATTCCAGTTTTGCCTCCTGCGTGGTCTCCATGGGCCTGGGTTAACGTACTTTGACCAAGGTCCTCGTCGTTCCTTGCTGATTGCAAACTGCGATTGTCCAGAGGTGTTCTTGATCGCTCTTTGTTCATAAATTCGAAGTCTGTCTGATTTGATACAGTCATGGCAGTTGGTAATTTTTTGTGCATCCAATTCGGATCACTTAATTGGTTCTAACCTAAGGAAATCTTCCATAGAATGTATCTGTAGTGGCTAGAACCATTATTGGGCTAGAGGAATTTGTTTGTGTCTGCACTTATAATTATACTTCACCACATTGAGGAAATGTCCAGGAACTCCATCTCATCCTAGATGTACTTGTCTAGACAACCGTGGTACTTGAGCACCAAATTCCACTCAGTATCCTTGATACCCAACTTTGTGCGAAGGGTATGGAAAGTATTTTTGAACTTTGGCACATCTCGGTCCCTTCCCTACCGTAGTGTGCTCCACTTTATGTATTTATATTCATAGCTCCCAATAGGTTAATTTTGTTCCTTGATGGTGTATTGAAAATAATTCCTAGTGGGTGCAGTTGAAAACAAGAAGGGTTCTCTCTCGTCCTTCTGTTTACAGTAGGTTTCCCACTAGTTTTTGACCTATGGGGCGGCTTTGAGAAGTGGAAACATAATATTTTCCCAATTAGAAAAGTCATGAATTGAAATGTATCTTTCCAATATACTTAACCATTTATCTACGATGTCTACATCTATCAGGCCTTCGAATATGGGAATATTGAAGTTAACTTATGCCTTAAAAGGATTGGAACATCCAGAGTGGTTGTTGGATGAAGATGCATCTCCTGTGGGTAGCCATCAAAGGATCTGGGGAAAGTTATCCATCATCACGTCCCTCTGTGGCTCGATAGCTTCTTCGAGCAACATTTTGAAAGGATCTCCTGCCCCCTCATCTTTCTTTTCTTCCACCTTGGGAGGTCGTTGGCTTTTGCAAGGCTGATCCTGCAATGGTTCAACTGGATCGAGATCTAATTCCTTATACCCTGACCTTGTTGGGAACATGCAAAGAAAAACAAAGAAAGAGTAGGCTTCTTTGATACCACTGATCCGAACTTAAACATGAACAAAACAACTTACATATATAACCATAAACACATAGATGCGGTAGGAAAACACGTCATTTCATGAATGGAAAAATAGTGAACTATGCTTACAAACATAATGGAAATAAGATAGCTTGGGCGATGTTAGCTTATCTCTAAGGAGAGATGTGGTAGCCACATGCCTGTGAACTATGTTACAATGAGGCTCAAAGTCCTATTTATTATTGAGAAACAATGGAAAACCCTAAACATCCAAAAACCTAACCCTAGGAGATGAAGCACCAAAACTATGGGCCTTGTTTGGCTAAGTTTGTACATCAACTTCCCGAGGTCGTAACTTTGGCATATGATTTTTGTTTGGTTATCATAATAACTTGTTTCGAAGATCTCGAAGAGAAGGTCGAAAAGAAACTTATAAGTTAATTTGGGATGTTTTCGATCTCTCCATTTTCTGTAAAAATGCTGTTTAGGGCCTCAAAACAGCTCTAGAAGTTTAGGACCTGAAAAAATACCAAAAATAATAAACTGTGTTACAATTAAGGAAACTGAAAAACTAAAAGAGACAATGTTGGGGGTCCAAGTGGAATAAGAAGGTGGCCACCAGTATCCACTTGGATCAAGGTAGGTTACTGTTGTGAGTTGACTAGTATATTTGCCACTAATTTCAAGAAGAACAAGACCACCATAGCAGGGATGGACTTCCTAGTCTCATTAGAAGTTATAGCTTTAGCCACTAGTATCCCCAATCAAGGAGAAATTTGGTTTAAGGGGATGGATTTGGACATTGAAAACTACAAAGTGTGCCTAAAACCATAGTATAAGGAAACACCATATAATATATTTCCTAGCAGGAAATTATTGGATAAATATACTCCTTTTATGAATATGATTATGAAATATTTCACTTGTGAAGGTAGGTTTAGTAGGTTGCATCAGTATCACATCAGGTTGTTGATGCAATTCAAATCCATCAAACTACTAAACCTACCCAATTACTTGTTTAGAATCCTGGTTAAGATGACTGAAAAGGTGCAGAATAAAGGGAAAGATCATCGATCGAGCTTATTCCATCATGCTTTGATCAAAATCATAGTTCTCCACCAACTCACACATGTCAATATGTCATGGGAAGCATTCTTGGAGGTAGCTGCTCTCTTTCCTATCTCTCATCAGTCCAAAAGCCTCAATACTCCAACATCATCTGGGCCACAAGGACTTGAGCCATCTAGCATACCATCAGTGAAAAAAAGAAATCCTAGGGTAGAGGTTTCACAAACATACAAGACGGGTAAGAAGCTAGTTTTTGTCCCCGAGATAGAAAGAGGCATGCCTACTCCCAGACCTATGAATAGGGCTCAAGCAAAAAGAGTGCTTAAGGAGGTTATTATTGAAGAAGTTCAAGCTGAAGCCATGAGAGAATAATCACCTAGAGATAAAGGTGATTAACCATTGCAACATCATGGAAAGGTACCTCCTGAGGTGGATATGACTGATCATGGAGATAATGCAGCAGCAAATATCATTAAAGAGTAGCAAGCACAGATCAAAGGGTTATAAGATGACCTTTCTAAAGCCAATTTCATGATGGATTTCTTGAAACAAGAGAATAAGAAACTGAAGCTAAGCCTAATGTAGCAAGGTAAATCACATGAAGATTCTCTCTCATTTAGTAGAGAATATGTTTTGGCAACAGAGGAAAAAGGTAAAGAAGTCATTGATGTGGAAAATTTGGAAGAGGATAACATTGAAGTGTAGCGAAGGAGACCCACAACTAGAGCCATGGCCAACAAGGGACAACAAGTAGAAAATCCTTCTCCTCCTCAAAGCCTAAAGACCTTAGATGACCCCATAGAAGTAGAAATTGAAGAGAAAAAGGAGTATTAGTTTGAGAAGGTGAATGTGCACCTAGAGAAACTACTGAAGAAGGCAAATAGAGACACTACCATGCAGAGGCATATGGCAAGGCACTATTACATAAGTAACATGGTGTGCAAGATTAGGGTTAAGAAAATTAAGAAGTAGCTTAAGAAGACACTAAAGAAGCTTAATAAGAGGGATAATCTTGATTACTTAGCTGATGCCTCCTTAGTTGTTTGAAGCCACGTTAGAAATTAGGAAAGCAGACAAAGTTTTGCAAAGTTTTGAAATTTTTCGAGTTTTGTTTGCACTAGCAAAAAGCATCCTACAGAAATGCAGCGTGTGCTACTGCGCTTTTTCCCAGAGGCTCCAAATGAAGCATGGAAAGCACGTGGAGATAGCTCTGGACTTGTACATGCTGGAAAAATTCTTGGGGTCACTTAATAGTTCATAAATTTTCAGAAAAAACAAAAAACTGCCTATTTTCATCCTTTCTACCACTGTTTTAGAGGACTCACTGCACTTTTGGAGAACTTGTTTTCAAATTAGTTTTGAGGAGTCTTAATGATAGCATTTGAGTGACTTCAAGATCCTAAGGTGTAGTATACATCCTAAAATATCTTCCTAGGTCATAAACAAAGTTCAAAGCCACTTCAAGGTCATGAAAACATCAGCTCAAAAACTCACTGCGCTTCTGCTAACACTCATTGCGCTTCTGTGAATGAAGTTCTCTTTTGCATTTTCATGGTGTGCAATTGATTTTTATTGATGTAATTAGTGTCAAAATGATTTTACCTAATGTAATTGAGTGTTTTAATGATGGTTAGAGTGAATATATTGTAATTAAATGCCTTCAAATTCAAATTCAAATCAGTTAATGTAAAGGAGGAAAGTGGTTTCTAACTACTCATGATGTGGCAGTAGTTAGATAGGATTAGGAAATCAGTTCCTAGGAAGCAAGAATCAACCCTTGAGAGGGGGCATGTTTTTTTTCATCTATATGTAGTTAGAGTGAACTCATAGAGGGGGTTGGATTCTTGAAGCTCAATGCTTGGACTAGTGTACTAGACATTTTTGTAGAAATATATGCAATTGAAACTATTTTTATGGGATTCTTGTGATGTGGTTTGTGGCACTGTTTTTCTCCAATTTTCTTTATGCATTTGATGATTAAGTATTTCCAATATCCACCTATATTCTTTTGGTGATTATCTCTTAAGTTTTAAAGAAGATTTCATGACCAATATGCTCTGTTTTGTCTGATATTTTCATATAAATGTTTTTTTCTTCAAAGAAAATGAATTCATACCTATATGCTCATTTTGCTTCTTCTTTCCCCCTCACCATACTACAATAAAAAATTCATTTTGTTCCATTGATTACACCTACCTTGCCTCATTCTATATCTGCAACTGATCATTTGGGATACCTGACTGAGTTCTCAGACCTAGTGCTTCTATCCAGCAAACCCTAAATCAAACCCTATTGTGCCAAATACCTAGCCTAAAATCCAAATATTCTCGAGTAACTTCCATTGAGTGTGAGGTTGTTTTAGAGAGAGACCTCTCTGATTTTGTAGGGCTACCTGGCAAGTCCAAAGTTAGTCTAAGGTTAGCTCCTTCACATCCTTTCTCAGCCTTGGGACACTGAGGAGAGTTAACACACAACACCACCTACACAACGTGTACACAACACCACATGTCCACAACACCACATGCACACAACACCACATGCAAAATGTGTACACAGCACCACATGTACACAAAAATAGTATTGAACATATAGTGATCACACTGTATCTCCCAAGCAACCTTTCTTCTAGTGTTATTCCACTATCCATGCTTGTCCCAACATGTCGTAGATCACACTTCTTTGATTTTGTTAACATATCCCTCAGAATTACCTATCATGGCATAAATAGAGACATAGTATAAGAAAATAATATCAATTCATATCCATGTGATATTAACTTGGTAGATTTAATAAGGCTACTCTACCCAATTGATTCCTCATAAAATAGGAACCTCTTCATGTCGTTCACATGCACAAGAAATCATTCCTCCACAAGAATGATCCTTGATGACCCTGTCAGACAATGTGATAAATACATACATATATACATATAAACATTAGCATAAATCAATCATGATCCCTAACGACCTTATAAGACAACAACATACATGCATACATATATACATATATAGACATCAGCATAATCATAATCAGAACACAATTACCAGATATCATAAGGTCAAGGTTAAGAGAACTCATTTTAATTTTGCATCACATGCACAATACCAAGAAAAGTAGTTCCCGACATAACTAACGCATCTAACCTCTCAAATACATTTACTTTACCTTCCATGTTACCTTTCTCATGACTATCCTGTCACCATCCATTTACCCCAATCGAACCAACCAATCCATCTGACTATCATATTCTTCCTTTATACATGCATTAGGCTTCATCTGAGTCTTACATTACTTGTTGGGTTTCATTCAACTCCCCTTATGCTCAATTAACTTTCTTCTTTCCCCAACCAATTCCCAAGAACCTTAAAACATAAAAGGAAAAATTAAGAAATAAACAAGAAGAAAAACCATTAAAATCCACTTACAATACAATACCACAAACAAAATGGCATGGTCATACACGAGACAATCAAAACCAAAATTCAAATGTAAACAAGTCACAAAACACTAAAAGCAAAAAACTAACAACATACACTTTGACGCAACCCATGAGTTCCCATGCTTCCAAGGGAAAGTTCAAGCCCAACCTTCTTCACAATTTCATGGAAATCTTTTTTTCCATGCAATCCCTTGCATCATGCTGCCATAAACACACACAATTGTTAGTGCATAAATAAACATAACAATATATCAGTTACCTAACCTTGTTTTACCAATAATGCTACCTATAATTGAACATATACATATATCATCTCTCAAGGGACTCCAATTCCTTGACGAATCTAACCATAACTAGAAACTAGCTATAATTCCTATCAAATACATGTTCATGAATCTAACACATATCCACATAATTTTAGACAAAATCTAGGTTAAGAAGACTTCCTATATGTAAAGCACTCATTCATTTGGAATTGCGGTTTCCAAACATAGCCAAAGGAATTCTCACCCAATTATTTTCTTTTACCTCTTTACCTTGTTGTAATTGAGTCTTATTATGTGCTATCACATCACCCAACTGTTAGTTATATAAACAAATCAACTGTTACATTGTCATGCTAATACCAAACATGTTGCCCTACAACTATTCACACATGTTAGTCACATGTTCCAAATATCAAGAAATTATAACTATTTTTGAAATCAACCTTTACCAAGACTAACAACCATGTCATAATCAAATCACAATCATTAGTCATAATACTACAACTAGAACCTACTTGTAGTCATGGGAATATCAACTGTCTCAACACATATTGTGTTAGGACAACCATCCTAAAACAAGATCATTCCTTCATGTAATCTTATAGACCAATACTCTTATCATGAAATTAATCAATTATTCAAACAACTTGTGAACATACCCCCTCACTATCCATGATCCACACTATGGTTGGAGGAGGAAACTACTATAATGATTCGATCTCCAAGGCTCTACCAAAACTATCCACACTTACCAAAACTTTATTTTCATTTCCCATAGATTTTATACTTGAAAACATACCACATAATCATGCCACTTCTCCATTCTGTACATTTCACGTCAGAACTATAACAGAATTCATGTGAACTGTATTCCACTACTCTACTTTTCATCCATGATCTTTTATTTTCCACAAACATACCGTGTTAAATAAACCAAATAGATGGCATAAAAAAACTCATATCTCAATGTATCTGAGGGGAGGCTATCTCATCTGCATAAGTCAATCCATATTAGTATGACACAATATCACAAGTATATCAACTCATACCTAAATATCATAACCATAACCATCAACATAGGCCAATGCATATTAGCATGATCCATATAACATCAAGATCTTAAATGAAATGACCATGATTATAATGTGTATGACCACGATTCACATAACAACAAGTTAACTACCATGCATGACTATCTGATGCATGTCCATATGATGACACTGACTAACTAACATCTATCATGCATGTAACCACAATAGCAATAGAATGACAGGAATGTATATTAGCATAATGCATATAACAACTATTAACCATCATACCTTCGTGCCCAACATATAAAACTGTATGGCAATCTGCTCTTACCTCAAGGTCTAGTGTTGCAACCTCACTTTGATGATATGCATCTCTTGTTCGATCTCAGCCTACATACCAACATCATATCATACCAAAAATATCATGATGACACAAACTACATAATGACCACCATGATGCATGTTTGAACTACAATGCATGCATAACTATACACATTTATCCCATTTAGTCCAAGTGTTTGAACCATGCTCTGATACCAATATTTAACCACCCCCTCCCACATTTACCCAATTTCACTTGGCTACTAGGGTAAACATGAGACGAAGAGTTACTATGGCACAACTTGACCTCCAAGCTTCAATTATGGAAGTGGGGTTGACAACTGACAGCTCATAGATATCACTCAAGTATTATAGGACACTTAGGGGCTAAAGAACCACTGCAGGTAACCAAACCTCAATTTGGATTTCTTTTTCATTGACCTAAGCCCACAAATGCATGCATGACAAGGAAAGAGTGCAATTATATGCACAAGCCTCCTTCAATGTGGTTATATCCCAACATCTTTAGTTTAGAGGGTGTGGCTTTAAGATCTGAGCCACCTTTCTAGGCCAACATCCAGACCACTGCCCATAACTACCTGTAACCTCTCATAATGATATTTGACATAATGATAATGTTATTCATGCAAAACTTGAAAAAGAACTTGACCTAACTAGGCCTGACCATGACAATCATTTTGTCAAACATATGGTGAACATGTGAGTTATAGGTCATGAATGCATATCTAATCTTAAGAGTTTATGGTCCATATGATAATCATAAAGAATGTCTAATGCCATCTAATATTAACTCCAATAACACCTATTATCCCATGCATTCATAAACCATTCATATATTTATCAAATCCTTAACAAGTCGTAGCTAGAGCACATTACAAATCCATGCTTGTAACCAACTTATAACCATATTATTAACCATGATAGAACAATCATAAAATCATCATAATACAAAGTACAAGTGCTCATAGATTACAATACGAAAATAACTCTTCTTAACTTGAGCAAAATCCAATCAAGTAAGGGATTTCTGTGTACCACTTGACTATAGATTAGGGTAAAGCAAATATTTATTTCAACCAATCACCCACGTACCATATTCCAAGCATGAATGTGGAATCTCAATGCATAAACAACTAGGGCTTCCCAAATATTAAACCACCTCCACACTCAAGCTACGTGATCTTGCCAAAACTGATCAAGGGATCACAAAGTAAAACAAATCATGGACACCTCAGAAGTGCTTCATCATTACCTTGAGTAATTTTCCTGTCTCCACCCACATGTTGAGGGCTTCCCGAATATTAAACTTCCTCCACCCCCAGCCCTTTGGAATTTTGTTGAGACCACCTCACCTGGTTCCAAAGCTTCCATCAATCCAAATATCAATGATAAAAGAATCCCACCACACCATGTTTATCCAGGAAATGGAAAGGCAAGGCTGAAACCACTGTCAATCTAGACAAAACCCATGCTAATGACAACAAATAAACCAAATGAAAAAATTCATGTACCATGCATTAACACCTCAGCTAGGAAATCACATATGTAATTTGTTACCTGCCATATCTTCCTACTGAAGCTTTTGATCCAACCTTTCCTTACTTTCCTTGCTTTTCATTTCCTTCTTTTTCTTGCTTTTCCAAGTGCTTGCAATCTTTCCTTTGCTACAACTACTCTAAAACTAGGCCAAAAGCTGACCAAAATATGTCAATTGATTCTTTGATGCCTTTTTCCCTTCATTTTCCTTTCAATTTCCCTCTTATGCAAATATGTGTCTCTTCACCTTCCTTTTCTCTTATTTTCCTTTATTTTCATAAATAAATACCAATTCATTGCTATTTGCCTTTTCCATTTCCTTTTCCAATTTCCTTAGCCATAATAAACTAAAAATATTGCCTAATAGGATGTTTTTTTCCATCATTCAACTTGGAATACATTTCCCATGACCTTGGTCTTCTTTTATTTACATGGAAACTTAACCTGGGGTTATTATAGTTTTGAACAAGACAACTCAAAAAGACAGTTAAAACACCTGATACATGTGAGGAATGTGGAAAAGATATTGTGAATATCCTCAGCCACATGTACAATGCTAAAAAATATTGGGTGGAAGGCTCCTAGACGCATGCACAACACTGCCAAATCTCATATGGAGACTTCCAACTGCATGCATGAAACTCCTTCCATGCTAGCTAGGGTAGAGAATAGAAGAACACGGCTCCTTTCAACTCACAACTTTTCCAAAAGGACTGAATGACTGCTACAACATTCTGAGGACTTTTCCAAGCTATGAAAAATATTAGAAACATCTCTGCAACCTCCTATTGAGCTCGTATAGGACATAGATGTTGGAATTATGATACAGGTATTGTCCTTGTTGGCAACTCACTCAGATGAAAGTTCACAGTGCAGCCAGGTATTGTCCTTGATGCCAACTCACTCAGATGAAAGTTTACAGTGCAACAGGTCAATAGCAAAGGATTACAAATCAGACCCCAAAGAATGAAGAAATAGAGGTATACGCTAGTTCACTTTGTCCAAGGTGCATATACATGTGATTTAACAGAACAAAAGTAGTGTATAACGTATACATGCATTTCACATGAGGAAAAGTGTGTACATGTTGGAAAACCAAGTTTTTGGTCCAAGGTATTTGATCCAAGGTATTTGGGTCCAAGGTAATTTTTCCGAGGCATTTGGTCCAAGGTATTGACCCTAGGTATTGGGTCCAAGGTATTGGTCATAAGTGGTTTTGGTCCAAGGTATTGAGAAAGGCCTAAGATTATATAAGGAGGAGAAGATCATTACGAAAAATGGTGTCCAAGCAATGAGATTCTAAGGAATACTTCTATCTGAAGTATATATTATGTTCCAGGGTTATGTTTGGGACTGGATCTGAAATATTCATGTGCACCTTGAGTTCAACATTGGATCAAGAATCATGCGACTTGAAATGACTTACTATTGAATGATCTACTATTGGTTGTGACTAGATTTGATGTTTTTCACATGTTCTATTTGTTATCTATCATGATCTTGGTTTATCTGAAGTCTGGAATTGTAGCAATCTGAGTCAAAATTTGCAGATTTGTACATTGGTTCGTCTCGGTCAAAGCAAGTGTACATGCAGGTTCAACTCTTCCAAGTGGCGTGTTGTTATGTACCTAGGGGGGGTAATATGGGGTACCGAGGGAGGTACCCAAGGTAATAATATAATAATGGGATGGGCCATAGTAATAAATAAGGTGGTTAACCCATGTCATGTAAGGGACCACAAGTAGTTAATAATAATGTAAAGGGCCCATGGTATTAGTTGATGGTATGAGGAAACCATGGTAATGATGCATGGTATTGTATGTATGAGGCCTATATAGAGGCTAGAGACTCCACATGGAGAGATATGAAGAGAAGTATTCTTGTATGAACAGGCATATGGCTTGTGGAGTATTCTCCTTCCTTAAGGAGTGAATGTATGGTGTTGCCCTACCTTAAGGGTTTTGATAATAAAGAAGCATTTCATATTATTTCTGGGTTTATTTGCATTATCTTATAATTTCTTATCAGATCTATAATATTTCTGGGTTAGATATGCAACAAGTGGTATCAGAGCACTTTCTTGGGCACAAAAGTGGAATTTTTTTTTTACTTTTTGCAAGATTTCAAGGGCGGCGAGTTTGCAGATCAGATCTGTACGTTTTGGTTCAAGATCTGAAAAATCTGATTGCAGATCTGTATTTCTTGTGAAAAAATAGCCGATTTCAAAAAAAAATCGGTCGAATCGGAGTCCGGATGAAGGAGATATCGTTGATCTAAAAATCAGTGGGGTTGCAGCTAATTTTTCAGGGCAGTGCGTTTGCGGCGCAGATCTAGATGTCCTGGTGCAAGATCTGCAAGATCTAATTGCAGATCTGGAATCTTTGTGAAAAAACACCCAATTTCAAAAAAAAAAATCAGGCGAATCGGAGTCCGAATGAGGGAGATATCGCTGATTTAAAATCAGCTCTTTTTGCAGAAATTTTGGGTGACGGCGGGAGAGTAGCAGCGCAGATCTGGAATTCTACTACCTGGATTAGGATTTCTATCACATGGACAGATGCAGAATGATGGTTCCATTTCTAAAAACAGGTCATAATAAGGATTCTGAGCAATATTGACGCAACTGTGACAATTTCAAAATTTCGCCAATTTTTTTTCTGTGATGGCGTACCTAGATCAGAGTTCGAAGGACTTGTATAAATTTGACGGTTCTCACACGTCAACATGGCTAGCACAAATGGAGCAGTATTTCAGATTGAATCATATCCTAGATGATTGGACTATGCTTAGGGAGGGGACCCAGTACCTGGACAAGGAACGATGGCAATGGGCGCATTGGCATCAACGTCACAATGGACCTTTTGCGAGTTGGACCCAATTTGCCAAAGCTCTTATAGAGCGCTTTGACTGTAAATCAAATCTTTTTGATAAGCACACACAGACAGACACACAGCTGAGCAAAGCTGTTATTTTTACAGGAAATAAGGAAACCAAGGAACCAAAAGGATTATTTTTTGCTGGTATCTCGGTATTGCAGGTTCATGGATTGATTCAGAAGGAGAAAATCATTGTGTCTATCAATCCAAGTTGCAAACAAAATCTTATAAATTTCAACTTGGCAAAGAAATTGCAATTCCCAACAAAACAAATTGAACATACACAGGTTGATACTGAGGATGTTCAAGTGTACAAGGATTTGAAGATTTCTATGGATAAATATGTGTTGCATGGTGATTTTTATGCCTTAGAGATGGATAATATGGATTTTGTTTTGGGATATCCTTGGATGGAATCCGTAGGTACTATTAATATTAATGCGCAGAAGAAATTCCTGAAGCTATGGTATAAAAAGAAGAAAATTACATTACAGGATATTTCCATCCATAAACAGGTAGAGCACATGGAGGCTGAAGCAGAAGATGTTCAAGGGACTGACATGTCAGATGATGAGCCTTTGATGATTGACAATCAAACACAAACAGAGGCTACAGAAGAAAAGGTTACAGGTGATGATACATTAGAGGAAGGCTCAGTGGCTAAAGTTATATTGAAAAAGAAGACACCACAACAGGCCCTACAACAGGGTGAAGTCAAGCAAAAGCCATCGTGGGTTAAAACTTCAACATATCATCACCCACATCATCCCGCAAGACAACCGTCAAGATGGCAACCAAAGAGTCACATGACGGATACAAAGGAGAGACGATCCACCTACTACACCTCAACACAGAAGAGCTGCCACGGTCAACTTCCATCTCAAGCGAGCGAGGCACCAGCGAGATCGAGGGTTCACCTTTCTCTTGGATGGCTAGATGCACGTGTTTGGTATCAGTGGACTACTCTTTTGAGTAGATCTTATTATTTGTGTTCTTATCATGTTTCGGGGACGAAACATGTTGAGGGGGGTGGAATGTTATGTACCTAGGGGGGGTAATATGGGGTACCGAGGGAGGTACCCAAGGTAATATTGTAATAATGGGATGGGCCATAG